>VZTD01001040.1:4166859-4295086 GCA_013397725.1 Rhagologus leucostigma | reverse complement strand
AAATACAGAACACATCTTGCTGCACAATTAGCCAAGGTTCAAGTGTTGCNCCATCTGCTACATAATCCACCTTTTACCTTGGACACAAGAATTCCAGTCTTAGAAGTACCTATAGTTATTTAGGAAACTTGGTTTTCTTTCAGAATTCTTATGATTCAAATTAATTTTTCAATCTTCTCTGCTGCTCAGAGGACTAGCAAAAGTATTTTGATTACTCGGATTCTTGCGCTCCAATTCTTAGTGACTGTGACAAGGAAATACAGAACACATCTTGCTGCACAATTAGCCAAGGTTCAAGTGTTGCTTCTAATTTCTTTTCAAGGTATTTTTTTCATTGTACAACTGGCTCCAAATGAATCTTTTCTAGTTTTGCATAGAGTCTTCCAAAAATGTTCCCTGGTTACTTCATTTTTCCATGTAGAAGCTCCTGAAACGACATATTTTTCCACTATGCTATGCACTGCTTTTTCCTATTCTCCTAGTGTACTGCCAACTCATTCTGGGAAAGAACAAAGAAAACTTTTCTCAGCTCACTGAATCTGAATGCTGTCCTTCTGCCTCATAGAAACCAGGAAAATTTGGGAAAATACCATGCACCAATTCGGAAACATGCAACTGTTATAAACCAATTTAATGTACTTCATGTTTTTAATTCAGAATCCAATTCAATCATACTCATCAACATTTTCAGTCTTCTGCTGCATTTTATATATCCAGAGGGCACTGAGAGACACTCACAGCCATTATGCTAAAATTCTTTCTAAGCTCCCGAGTCTGGGTTTTTTAACTCACTTCTTTATTCTCTGAATGACTCAACATCCACCGTTACACTAAAAGGCAGTCACACAGTCACAATAAACACCCTGTATTAATACACTAACAACTTGACATCTTGGAGCAGAGTTGCTCTAAGTTAGTGTTAAACTGTACAACTTAGCTGTCCACAGAAGTTATATCCATTGAGAAAACAGTCCTGAAAACATGGTGCTCATTAAAGGTTTAAAAGAGTAATGACAAAACCGCAGAAAGTGATGTCAAGAAAAGATCCACATTTTACCTTTAAAAATAATCAATCTGAAAATCAGAGAAACATTCAGGCAGCTAACCCCCCCAAATTATACATTACATAATATGCAAATATGAGTTTCTGAAAGAATCCAAAACATATGGACAGCAGCCAAGTGCAAGCTTTATCTTCTTGTTTTTGCTTACCCTTACTCCCACTCACGGTCTGAAAGTTAACAGTCCAATTAGCAATACCTGTGTCCTGACTATGCCGACTTAACTAATACAATACCAAAGACATAGGAAACAAAACGAAAGCAACAGACCAAACACACTTGTAATCAAGAGCTTTCAAGACATAACGGCAAAACTTTCAGAGTAGTTTTGGCTTTATTTCAAAATTCATACCCTTCATCACACAACAGCCAACTCTTTCCTGCAGGGCTTCATCATCTTTGCTCCTGAACCAGTTTTTTTGTAGTATAGACCAACTCTCTAATGCAACTGATTGTTGAAACTAGCTTCTATTTCAAAACGCTTCCGTAGATACAGATTGGACATGAGACATAATCCTTACTTCTTAACCGTTCCTAGCTTACTTAGATAGAAGAAATAAAACCTAACACACTAACATCACTTATCAAAACATAATTTACTTATTGATTACATGTTTATGCTAGCACACAGCCTGGCTTTCCATCTAAAACTTGAGCAGATAGCAAAACAACACACTGGAACACCGACCCAACACGTATCTTTAGAACTTACCACAACACAAATGCTTACTACTAGTAACTACACTTTCACCTGTACTCTAGCAAGTCAAACCAAATAATGTTAGGGAATCCTGACTAGTAAATAAGTATTTATTTTTTGCACATTCTAAGATGATAAAAACATAGTGAATCTCAAATGTTCTGATAACTTAATCTGATACTTGTTTCCATTACAGTAATGAGACACAGGGACACTACATCATTTGAGTTCGAGGTTTACAGAAGGCAGAAAAATTAGCAACATTACACCACTGTATCCCATCTACACAAACACTACATTCAACAAGCAGAGATTCAAGGACTGCAGACTGAAAGTAAATCTGCCAACAATCTGACAGACAACTCAGTAAAATCTCTTTTTTCCAATAATAAGTTAACAGAAAAATCTGTTCTGTTCCCAAGTCACTTGCTTCCTAGTCTGAGATTAATGGGAATGTGTCAAAGTCATTAATAGCACAATGATGGGAGTCTGAGATACTTAAAGACAGTATTTCTGACAGAAATTAGCCATTTAGAAAAGGTATATTACAGACACTTTAACTGAGATTTTCTTTTTTGCTCTGACAAAAAAAGTTTTCAATGCTTTTTTTTGCAAAAGTGGAGACTTAAGTCAGTATACAATATTTTTTTTACTATCAGTAAACTCAAAAGAGAGTGGTACTGCTAAGTGCAAGATTATACATCAAGGCTCTCTTGACTGGATACTCTGAATTGACAATGCGTTAATATAATAGAAAAGAATAAGTCCTACAAAGAGATGCACAAGAGCTTTTCTTGAAACAGGATTATGCAGCACCAAACAACACAGAAACTTCATTTGCCCAAGAAGATACATACCCTTCCTGGAAGAACAACTGCTTTAACCACTCTTGAGATCCCAAGGTCATACAGACAGAGAACACTTCCCTCTGCTTCCTCCAATCCAACCAGGAGCCCAGTCCTCTTCTGCCAAGAAAACTCCTTCACCACGCGAACAGCGGGAGGCTGCTCGCTCACTCCGCTGAAGCGATACGCAGAGAGCCGCTCTCCCGTCACAGAGTTCACCACCTCCAGCTGAGGGCCACACGCCAGCCACGCCAGGCCACTTCTGCCTGCAAGGGAAAAGAAACGCGACTAAACAAATCCCCAGCACAAGAACTGAAACAACAGCAAAGTCACTGCCACTGCGCCTTTCCCTCAAATGCACCAAAGAGAGGAAGACCAAACTACCTACTTCTGGACAATTATTTTAAATCACCCATTGCAATCCTCAACCGACACATCTTAACATTAATAACCCCGCTATTTTGCATTTGTACTTGTCGTTCCTGCACTCAAGAACGTTGAATGTTTGGGATAAAGATTACGTTAGACTGATCTCCAGTCTGTACACCATACTTGCCTTGGTTTGGCTAGAAAACACCTAAATACGTACAGGAACACAAGTCTCAAAGCACACTTCAAATACAGCTCATCTAAACCAATTCACTTCCAGTTTAACAATTTTGGTTGACACATGACTACTCTGGGCAGGGATTTGGACAGGAAATTATCTTCAAATGGGCACTGCATGCGTAAATTTCAACTTTTACACTTTAACACTTTAACAAGTGTTGTTTCACTGAAGAAAGGAACACTTGTTCCTTTACTGAGGAACTTCAAGCTCAAATCAAGGATTAGCTCCATTACTGCACTTACAGTCAGGTACATAAGGTTCTACCTGGTCTTAACACAAGCCCAGACATCCGGATGGGCATCCAGCTCTACCTTCAGATCACCTAGAAAGTCAACTAGCTAATCTGCTTAGATGCTTTCAGCAGCTCTCACTGGGTCCTCATCTGCATCCTATTAAATACCTCGGAAATACGTGGGCAGTGCTTAACATAGCTGTCCTCTTCTTTCCATTTTTTATTTAGACCAGAGAAGAAAAAAGGAGCATATTTGTCTCTGTAACTATTTCTGCATGGGATGTTATGATGGATGTAGAGCTTGAGCTGGTAGAAAGAAATTCATCCCAAAACAAGGCTATTTCTTCTTTGAAAACTGCCTTCTATTCATTCAAAACTGAGGAGGGCATGGTCAGCTAAATTATTTTAATAGCACACGACTGGAGCAGCCTGTTGCAATTTCAATGCTTAGCATTTCTAATTGTTAAAACATCCTTTAAGCCCTATCAGAATCTGATGCATTTTATCTAACAGAACCAACCTGATGTTATGACCCTTTATACCAGAAGCAAATTTAAAGGAAAATGCTCACCTCCAGAAAACTTCCCACACAGCACAGAGTCTAGGGTGATCTCATCTTCCCCAAGTGCCTCAACAGTCACCTCTGGAAACTGCAGCAGACTGCTCGTTACCTGAGCTGTTAGGTCTCGCATTCTTCACTGTAAATAAAGAAAAAAAGGCAAAAAGAAGACTCATGTCAGCCATAAATATCTTTGAGACTGACCCAAGCTTCATCAGTATGCAGTGACAAATCTCCTATGCATCATTTGAAGCTCTTTTTGCTTAAAAGAAATGGCATCTGGGACAGCCTTTCATCTCACAGCAGAGCAGAAAGAGAATCTTATGCTCTTCTGATGCCTACAAGATCACCAACAAAAAGTGACACAGACGGATGGACAAGATAAATAACAGGGAAAAGAACAACACACTGAGTTCAAGTCTACTCATACAGGTTAGCAAGATGTGATCTCAGAAAAATTGTATTTTAAAAAGCTTCTCAGTAAGAGGTATAACTCTCTGTCCTTTCTCTTGATTTAATACTTTACTGTTTGTTGTCAATTGTCTTCTAGTAGATGTCACAGATCAGCCATGTCTTGTTTACCTTCTGCATCCTTATTTTTGACATTCAGGAATACAAAGTTCTTGACTAAATTCATCCTCAAATTCTTCCAGAAAACATACTTCTGATAATTTCAAGCAACACTGACTTTCGTAGCTCATCAATTAGAAGCACTTTTCCATACACTTAAGAGGTAAACGTTAACACAGCACTTCAAAATACTAGGTTTTTTTCTCTACTGAAATTCTCGTATTCCTTATTCCAGTCCCTTCTTTCCTACTGCCTTTCCTTATCTCATCAGTATTAGACAAAAAATTTCTAGGCCTCTCAGACAGTTTCACACCCATACAGGTACTCCACAAGAGTTCACATTTCAGTATGTCAAGACAAATTTTTTTTTTTTTGTGGAAAAATTGAAGAGCTGAACTGATTTACAGGATCAAATAAGTAGCTAAATATGAGATAATCCATATGCATGGAAACACAAATTACTTTAAGCATCTACGTTTTGCAAAACATCTGGCTTATAGAAAAGGCCTCTGAAAGACAACACAAATTCAACTGTCTTGTTCAAATAGTACTGCTTTCTTCCTGACATCTCAAGATATTATACACAGGTCACTAGTGCTGGGTTGTGTTCCCATATCTGCTGCCAGCAGGACAACAACAAGCACGTGAAACACAGGAAGGGTTAAGTCAGAGTTCTGCACTAAGCACATGTCAACATTTTGACAAAAATGTTGCTGATGGCAAAGCCCCTATTGCAGGACGCTGCTGCAGCCAGCCAGCCTGACCACTCTGCCAGCATTCACTACTAGCACAGATCAGGTTCCAAGTGGGACAACTTACTTGCAGTAGTTTTGCTGAGTTTCTTTTTTGGTACTTGCCATCAGTTTCAAGTGACAATGCAATTCCACACTGTATCCAGAGGCTCCAGAGCGTAGAAGGCCTCACAATTTGACCAGCGTTCTTGCTTAGTTTAATTGCAATTTAGTGGATATATTTTAGGAGTAACCCATAACACCAAATACTAATTCAGACACATCTGGTTGGTGAATAGCATCTTTGAAATGTTTCAGTGTGTGCTCATGTCACTGGGCACCACTGGAATGTTCTTGGCTCCGTCTGCTTTACACCCTCCCTTCAGGTATTTATGTGCATTGATGAGAACCCCTGAGCCTTCTCTTCTCTGTTGGGCTGAACAGTCCCAGTCTCCCAGCCTTTTCTCAGAGAAGAGCTGCTCCAATCTCCTCTAACCATCTTTGTGGCCCCTTGCTGCACTCTCTCCAGTACCTTCATCTCTGGAGAGACTGGCGAGCCTGGACCTGCACACAGCATTCCAGCTGAGGCCTCACCAGTGCTGTACCAGAGGAAGGATCACCTTCCCTTCACCTGCTGGCAAAAGCTCCTCCTCGTGCAGCCCAGTCAGGATACCACCAGCCTTCTTTGCTGCAGGGGCACAGTGCTGGCTCATGGTCAAATGGGTGTGCACCAGGACTCCCAGGGCCTTCTCTGTCAAGTTGCTTTCCAGCTGGGCAGGACCCCGCACACACTGGTGCCTGGGGTCATTCCTCCTCCAGTGCAGGACTTGGCACTCGCCCTTGTTAAACTGCATAAGATCCCTGTCAGCCCGTTTCTCCAGCCTGACAAAGCACTGACTCTGACAACATATTATTATGGAATTTTAGAAAAGAGCATAAAATTTCAGAACTATCGTAGTGAATAAAAAAATCTTTTCTTGTAAATAAGCATGGAGACATCTGTGTGGTAAGTATACGATTATTAATAAAATATACCACAGTAACAGCAAGATAGTTTTAAGAGAAGAGTGAACAAGTATCTTCCAGTAGAGCAGGTAAGAGCATGCAAGGAAACTTCTCAGTTTCGTGCTCTCCATGAGTCACCCTGAGTGACCCTGCCTGGGTCACTGCCTACCTGCTGTGCCAAGAGCACAGAACCTCGTGTGGCCTAATCGGAAATCAAATTTAAACATCCTCTAGTGGGGAGATTTGAATTTAAAAAACAAACTGCTCACCATCCCAAACTCCCCACCATCTCAAAAATAATTCTTCCCTAATGTAAAGCTCATGCACTGAGTATAGTGTACTCCTGCCCACAATATTAAAAAATGTGCTTATCAGTCCACAAACACCAGTGAGAACCATCAAATAAGTAGGACTCCAAGACCTGAACCATTTTTGTAAAAAATGAAAATACTAGAGCATCAGGCATGCTCAGGTTTCCTCCAGTAAGGCAATGATCATTTTATATTTTTTTTTTTAAGAAATAGGGCATGAAACAAGACTGATAAACTTCATAACAAATTATGAACAATATATAGTGACCTGTCTATCAGGATGTTTTCCTTGCATCATTTTGCTAAGTTAAACCAAGAATTACTAGGAAATCAAAACAGGGAGGGAGGAAATACTTAGATAGATCTAGATTAAAGGCATGAAGCCTCTCCTTTAAGAGATACATCCAACAGCAACTGCATTTCTGCTCTCTTTGAAACAATAACTACAATCACATTCTAATTTCTGCCTGTTAGAAATCAGATTAGGGTAAAATGTCACATGCTTACTCCATTTTCAGGAATAAACCAGAATTCAATATCCCAGCTGTATCCTAGAGCAATGCAGTCTGTGCACAAGTTGCCAAAATGACCATTTTTCTTTATCCTAGGTACTGATAGCATCCAAACATCGTGAACTATTTCCAAAGACAGGAATGTCATAGATTTTTGGACTAAAATGCTTGGGAGGAGGCAAAAGAGAAAGAGAAACTGCATGTTCAAGCAGAATTACATACAGCCAAGTCAGAGTTCTGAGATGTGGGTTTTGACTGAGGGTATTACATGAACATCAGTTTAAAAGGCCAACAATGTTATGGGCTCACTGAAGAAAAAGCTAAAAATATGGTCAGTCACAGCTGAAGAGAAGATTTCACAGGACATGTTGAATTCACTGACATCAAAGAGAGACCTTGCTGCCATCTCTCATCTCTGTATTTGCTCCTTTGTTCTACTACTGTATTTTGGAAGACATTTCCAGCACACCACACTGGTATGCCATCACACCACTCGCCCCTCCCAGCACAAATTCCAGAATCACATCAAAGAGAAAGATCTGCCAGAATCACAAGTGATCACCTCTTCCAAACCCCCTGCTCAAGCCATCACCTACAGCAGGCTGCCCAAGGCTGTATCCAGATGGATTTGGAACATGTAATTCTCCAACAGGCTTTTACAACCAGCAACCTGACAAGACCAACTGCAGAAACACCTGCAACCCACGCAACAGGCCCTGGTGTTCGGTGACTCTTCCCTAACAATTTAAGGATTCCATTCTCTCCACCACACCAGTAAAACAGTGTCACACCAGCAAAGGCCTGTCACCACCACTCTTTCTCCAAAACTATATCTGACACCTCACCAGGCAGAAAACACAAAATTAATAGAAGCTTGAAAAAAGCCAACCCCAGGCAAATCGATGCAGGAAGGAGAGCTGAGGCAGCACGTGAATGAGGCGCTGTCCTCCCCAGGACACAGAGCTGTGTGCCCAAACGCACGGGACAGCTGCCAGCCAAGGCTGACACAACCACCCAGACCGATGGGCATCTGCACGGCCACGCTCAGCCCTATACCCCAAACGGGGTGCAGCCATCCCGACACAATCAAGTCCCTCAATTTCCTCTAAT
Organism: Rhagologus leucostigma; assembly: GCA_013397725.1. Classification (NCBI taxonomy): domain Eukaryota; kingdom Metazoa; phylum Chordata; class Aves; order Passeriformes; genus Rhagologus; species Rhagologus leucostigma. Next base: position 4,286,840 of record VZTD01001040.1, on the reverse strand, counting down.
TCCCCTAGACACGATCAGGAAGCAACCATTAGACCTGAAAGACCGACACCAAGCACTGGCAGAAGCTCCAGACCTGGACTCACAGTTTATTAAGAAAGACACCTAGCACTTTTGTTTAAGCCAGCAGCAACTTTGCCTCGCGATGTTTTGCTTCGTGCAAAGACCCAAAGACCCCCACAAATCGCACCGGATTCTTCTAAAGCTGTGGCCTCCCCACTGCACCCATCCCTCGTCCCGCAATCGCCGCTCTACGCACAGAGGGCATTTCCCGCCTCCTCATGGAATACAACCCCGAAGCCTGGCGGGGGAGGGGGAAGTGGAATTAGAAGAAAGTAATGAAAAACCCTCCAAAAACACGACCGAAGGAGCGAGAACAGAGAGCGTGCGCGGGTGGCCGGGCAGCAGGGGGCCCTCCCGGCGGCAGCCGCCGCATCTCCCACGCCCCCCAGCCTGACGGAGCCTCCCGGGTCCGGAGCCTCCCATGTGCGCTGCCCAGGCCGCGCCGCCCGGGCCTCCCCCGCCGCCGGGGGCCAGGGCACGTGTGGCGGACACGGCGCCGCAGCCAGGGGGTCACTTACATAAGGGACGGGCGGCCGGGCCCGCCGGAGGCCCCCTCNGGCCCGGCCCGGCCCCGCGCGCCCGCGCACCCACCTCGCTCGCTCACCCGCCGCGCGGGGGGCGGGACGGGATGGGGGGTGCGGGCGAAGTTCTCGCGAGACCCGCCGCGAGCCTCCGCGGGAATTTTCAAATGCGCGGGACACGGCCCCGGGCGGTGGCGGCAGCCGCCTCCGGACTACGGATCCCGGCGTGCCGCGCGCCAGCCGCTTCCACCCCGGCCCCGTCGTCTGCTGTGTCTCGCGGGGCACGCCGGGAGCTGTAGTTCCTGGGCCAGCAGAACCAGCGCCCTGCAGAGCCCGTTCCCGGCCCCCACCCCGCACCTCGTGGGCACGGCTCTGCTCCCCTGCCTCGCCAAGGGGGAACCCCCTGGCAGGGAGAAGGGTGGCCCCGCCTACCTGTGTCCGTCTCACCGCAGGAGCTGCTCACCCCCTTCCCCTCAGTCTATCTGGATTTCATAGATTCACAGAATGGTTTGGGTTGGAAGGGACCTTAAAGATCAACTAGTTCCATCCCTGCTGCCGTGCGCAGGGACATCTTCCACTGGACCAGGTTGCTCAAAGCACCTTTCAACCCGGCCTTGAACACTTCCAGGAATGGAGCATCCACAGCTTATCTGGGCAACCTGTTTCAGGGCCTCATCACCCTCACAGTAAAGGACTTCCTCCTACTGTCTAATCTAAACCTACACTCTTTTTGTCTGAATCCATTCCCACTTCTCCTGCCACTACATGCTCTTGTAAAAAGTTCCTGTCCATCTTTGTTGTAGGTTCCCTTCAGGTACTGGAAGGCCAGTCATCAGGTCACCCATTTAAAAGGATTTTAAAGGGGGTAGGCTATTTAGCTGCAGTTTCCCCCTTATTTTTATTAAGAAACTATATGTAAAAACCCAACAAATTAATATAAAATTAATGTTACGCTGTTAGTCACTGAAAGGAGAAAAAGTAAGTATTAATTCAAAAGTGCAAGTCTAATGCTACTCCTCTCACTGTATATATTGTAATGTGGTCAAAACATTCTTTGACTTTAAAAAAGTATTTTCAGGTATTAATAAACAAATAGTGTAGTGGAAGGCATCCCTGCCCATGGCAGGAGGGTTGGAACTAGATGATCTTTGAAGTCCCTTCCAGCCCAAGCCATTCTATGATTCTACGAAATTTGCAATGCTTCTAAGAAGTGGCAGAATCATCAAAGGGGTGACAAAGACATTTAATTTCTCCCAGCATCCATTATCTCTAAATTAAAGCTATGCCTCTTAATGTTGAGTCTGCCATTGTTTATATTATTATGCAAATCTTTACTGTGGCTTGGTCATACAAGAGCACAGGTCATGGACAAGGAACCCACCAGGCCAGGCAAGAAGACTGCACGGGCCAGCTCAGCTCCTGACCTTAGGGGAAGGCTGTGCACGAGTCACGGGGTGTCGGTGAGACAGTATGTGCCTGCAAAGAAGGAAGCCTGGCCCCGGTCACCAGCTGATGGGTGATGGCAGGGCTGGCTCTGTTACGCATGAGAGGCTGTGCGTGAGAGAGACAGGTCTGGGGTGGACTACGGAAGGTCTTGAAAGAGAGGACAAGCAGCTCTCATCTGATGTGACAGAGAGCAAGGGAGCTAAAGGAGAAATGCAAAGATAGGCATGGCAGCACCGAAGGACCAGCTAGACACATATCCTTTGCAAAGACATTTAGAGTGATTATGTGCAGGACAGGGCTGCATTTATTAAGGGAAGGACAAGTGCTTTGGCAGTAAGAACAATTCAAAGTGGCAATTCAGCATGGATGAGAGCCTTAGCTCCACACATGGAGACAGAAGGGCTTCATGTCAGGAATTATTTGTAGAACAGTGCTTGCAAGGCTTGGGCATGGTCTGAATAAGGACATGAGGAGAAGTCTGGATCAAGGGTGTCCCCTCCATCATAGGCATATGTGAACATTGGCCTAAACAGCAGCCGAGGGGCAGCGGGATGAAGTGGGCTGGTTTAGCCGAGCTTGAGCTTCAACTGATAGAAAAGCTTATCTGAGCAGGCACCAGGGAGCTGGGCAAGGATGTGTTTGGAGAAAAGGCCTGTGACTCATCTTGCCCAGTTTTAAGTGTCTACGGTGCAGTCATCAGTCCATTCAGCTGGACTCCCTTTTTAGGTAGGGAAAGGAAACAGCTTTTTCCCGAGTGCCATTCATCTGGCTGGCTTTAGATACCTCGTATAAGACTAGCTGTAATGGAAGCCTAGATGGCATTGTAGGTAGAGATGTCTATGCTGTACCATTTTACTTTTGGTTAGATTGATCTCTCTTTTGGAGATTCATCTGAATAGAGCACTGGATTTTTAAGTTGCTTGGCAGGTGAATTTATGTTTGTGGTAGGGATTACATGGAGATAAGGCACAGAAGAGAAAGAGGACAAGAACAGAATTTTATACCACCCATGCTGGAGTCTGGGGAGTGAGATAAAGAGGAACCTCCAAAAGACATGGTGGTCGAGCGAGGGAAGGGAAAGGGGAGGGTAGAGCTTCAAAAGACAGAGAGAATAATCTCTCAGGGAGAGAAGTGCAAGCTCACTCGTGGCAAGTGCCTGAGAGGTGAATGGAGATGTAGGGGAGAGCTGGAGCTGCCTAAGAGGAGGTCATTTTGAGGCTCCCACAAAAACAGTGCTGACTGAATGTGGGGGCAGAGGCCGGATGAGGGAGGAGGAGTTTCATGAGGAGGAGTCCAGTCTTTCACCGAGCTTACAAAGCAAAGAGAATTGAGGTCCATGTTTGTACTAGGTTTGTGTGGCCAGGTTTTGGTAGTGGCGGAGCCTCAAGGGTGGCTTCTGTGAGAAGCTGCTAGAAGCTTCCCGTGTGTCTGACAGAGCCAATGCCAGGAAGCTCCAAGACAGACCTGCTGCCTGCTAAGGCCAGGTTCATTGGCAATGGTGGTAGCTCCTATGGGATAACAGATCTAAGAAGGTAAAAAAAGGCACAATTCCAGCCAGAGAGAGGAGTGAGAATATGTGAGAGGAACAGCTCTGCAGACACCAAGATCAGTGCAGAAGGAGGGAGAGGAGGTGCTTCTGGCACTGGAGCAGAGATTCCCCTGCAGCCCATGGTGAAGACCGCAATGAGGCAGCTGTCCCCCTGCAGTCCTCTGAGGTCCACGCCAGAGCAAGTGGATGCCCAAAAGCAGGCTGTGACCCCGTGGGAAACCCACGCTGGAGCAGGTTTGCTGGCAAGAATTGTGATCCTGCGGAGAACCCATCCTGGAGCACCCTGTTCCTGAAGGACTGCACCCCTTGGAAAGGGATCCACGTTGCAGCAATTCAAGAAGCACTGCAGCCCATGGGAAGGATTCACATTGGAGAAGCTTGTGGAGGACTATGTCCTCTGGGAGGGACTCCACACCGGAGCAGGGGAACAGTGAAGTGTCCTTCCCTTGAGGAGGAAGGAGCAGCAGAGACAATGTGTGATTAACTGGCTGCAACTCCCATTCCCCATCCCTCTGTGCTGCAGGAAGGGGAGAAGGTAGAGAAAATCAGGAGTGAAGTTGAACCCAGGACAATGGGAGGGGTGGGGGGAAGGTGTTTTACTATTTAGCTTTTATTTCTCATTGTCTCGCTCTGATGTAATTTTTCAAGAAATTAAATTCCTTTTCCCCGAATCAAGTGTGTTTTGCCCATGATAGTCATTTATGAGTGATCTCTCCCTGTCCTTATCTCGACTCATGAGCTTTCATTTTATTTTCCCTCCTCTGTCCAGCTGAGGAGGGGAATAATGGAGCAGTTGGTTGTTTGTAAACAATAAGAGTATTAATAGATGCATTTATTGAAATGATAAAGAGCCAGAGAAGAGTGAGCAATTAAAGAGGTAAAATGAGAGTAAGGCAATTAAGGAGATGAGAGAAAGTGGAACCAACAGCAAGAAAAGGAGCAGGATGACAAAACCAAAGGAGAGAGCTCTGTGCACCCCCGAAGACTGGGAGAGAGATAAGTGGAAGTGGGTTTGAGATGAGGGGATTACAAAGTCAAAACACAGGAAGAAAGCAGTGAGATCTTGTGCAAATAGAAAAGGAAGCAGGAAGGAAGATGCAGTGAAGAGGGAAGATGCTGCAGCTGAAATTGTGTGCAAGGTGTATACAAATTGAAAATGTTCAGCTGAGCTGGAAAAATTAGGCTGGTTGGTGTACCAGATGTCGTCAGGTTTCATGCAGTTAAGATTGTTGAAAACCTGACGGACAAGCTGTATTACAAAGCTAATGTTCTTACTCAGCTAAGTTAATGATTGCCAAGTCTAATTGTTAAGGCTGGGTAGGGAACCAATGGAGTCCCAGCTGCAGCAGCACAGCAGCTCGGAAATGGAGCTCCGGAGACTCATGCACCAATTCGGCTGCTGTACAGCTGCGGGTGCCTGGACACCGGGTCCCGATGCACCCATGGGGGTACCTGGCCCTGGCAATACCCCTCCCCAGAGGATTGGGAAGCCTGGAACACAGCGCTGAGTGCAGGGAAGGGCTGCAGCAGTGCTGCCTTCCCCACTGAGTCAGACCCTTTGCTCTGGGAAAGCTGGGAGAGGACCCTAAAAGCAGTTTTTGAATTACAGGGAGCTGGAGGTGGCGTTCAGGCTTCCCGGTGGCGTTCTGGGCAGCACAGCCTTTCTTCCAGGTCGATAAGTCGATATCTAATTACGGATGAGACTCACGAGCACTTTGCTTCTCTGTGCTGCCCCGGTACTGCAGTGTGGCTGTTGCTCCGGCTGGCATCCAGTTGGCATCCACTTCTGCCTTTGTGTTGCGTTTGAGTATCTGTGATTCTGCCTCAAAAAGTTAAAATGGAAGGTGTCGCCTGCTTGATTATATTTTTTTCAAATCATTGTAAAGAGCATACAGTAGCATCCTCTACAAGCACTCCTTGGTCCTCATGGTCTGACATTTTCATTAAGCTGTAGCAAAAGTAAGCAAATCCTCAGATGAAGAAAGCCCTGTGTTAAAACGAAGTTCATACTGTCAGCATGCATCAGAGATGTAAAGGTGAAACAAAGAAGACAATGCTGGAGTGGGGTAATAATTATTTTCAAGCACAGGACTGTTTATAGAAACAGGATGCTCATTGATCTGGTTATACTTACCCAAATTACAAGGGTACGAGTTTAAAAACAAGGATTAAATACTGCCTTTCAGTAATTGCATAGAAGGAATCTATTTTGAAAACATGTGGTGTCTTTAAAGCCAAATATTAAAAAGACTCAGACACAACAGACAGGTGTTTGGACTTTTTGAGAGATTTCACTGTGAATTGTTTCAGCTGATGGAATTATTTCAGCTGATTTTTTTTTAAGGTTTAAAAGTACGATTTTAATTTAATTATCTGGACTCAGAATGCCTGGTTATGAGATACTAGCAATTAGTTCTATACATTTTTTACTCTTAAGTAATTTTAAAGTATTCTCAGCCTTTAATTCTACTATATATTTCATTGAGACTAAATATTTACAATTTTTCCTTTAAAATTGTATTAATTCAATTGTAGGGCTTTAGTAATATTACACATTAAAAGCATTAATTAGTGCTTTTCAATATCAAAATCAAAGTAATTAGAAACTTAATGAACCAAAAATAATATAACGGGATCTCTTCTATTCTCCACTAGAGCAGCAATAATTTAATATGAAGAGAGGCACTCCAGAATTTCCCAGAGAAAGAGAAAATTAAGTGGTGGTTGGGTTGGAACTGCAGTTGCTGAAGAGTCATGCAGACACAAAAAAAAGGAGGGACAGAAGGGTCTGCATTTCAGTTTAAACAGAAAAAGGGGAACCTTAGGAGACCTTGAAAACTGCATTCTTGAGCAGCATACTGAGTATTATCACATCTCCGTTTCTCCTGTAGAAAATGTTACAGCTTGATTGTCAGAGCTACTCCCAGCTGCATTTTATGCATTACAGCATTATATACTACTATGTTTGTGAATTGTTTTTTCTTATGTTTTGTTGTTATTGTTGGATTTCTTTGCATTGTGGTAATCCGAAGCCTAGACATCTTCCTCTTGCAGACTGAAAACATGGCTTTTCTTCCCTTAAATCAGGTTGGGACAGGAAGGTGTTTTCTTGGTCTGGTCCTCTGTCACCCTTCCGCTGTGTGTAGCAGTGGGGGAAGTACTGTGGCTAGTGGGTTTGGTGTGAGCTGTGACACTGGGAAGACCTGTCCTTGCTCGAACACTTAGTTTGCGTACATGTGTTCCTAAACGAGCAACAGAGTGAAGACGAACACAGCAAGGTCTGGCTTCAGGCAAGTGGGAACCTCTGAGTAATATTAGTAGCTTGAATAATGCCATTCAGGCTTTTAATTTCATAATTTATGGACATCATGTCGTTTATTAAAATCTGCACAAAGCAGTCAAGAGTGAGGAAATGAGGGATTTCAAATATTTTACATTGCCCTTTACATAAGCCTTTTTTTCCCCCTCTAAAGTCAATGCATTTCTTCACAATGCAATAACCTTCATGTTAACCTAAAATTAAAATGGTTCTGTCAATAGCAAGGCTGAGAAGGAATGAGATGTATCTTCAAGGGAGATGATTTCTTCTGGAAACCAACTGGTCATTATGATAGGATTTATCTCATGTGACTTCAGCTATGAAAGATGAGTACCTACTTTTAAGTATGCCCATAGACTGTTTTTATTCAGCTGTGCTGACTGATCCCTAAGTCAGATTTCCCTTGCTTACAGCCCTGCAGTGCCCTGTACCTTACCCTGTCCCACCTACAGCACCACTGCCAATAAATTAAATAAGCCATCCTGGCTCCTTTTTCAGCTGGAGGAAAGAGTATGCACTTCAGCAGACCTTGTTTGTCCCTTTGTAGGAGAGACACCTGGATAGGTCAGACCCTCTGGGGTGCCTGGTTCTCCCTCTAACATTAGGGGGAACCTAGAAAAATGACAAGGAAAGGTTGCTTCCCTTTTAGATAGCTACCTGTGGCTGGGAGGAATCACTCTGTTCACCAAGAGTTCAGAAGGCTGTGGTTACACCTTGTTTAGTGCATAGCCAATTAAATCCCTGTAAAGCAAGCTTCTCCCATGTGTTGTGCTCGTTAGACTGCTCTAAAACCTTCCAATTATCCATACTGATCATGAAATGAAAGGCAAATAACTCCCCAGACACAGGAGTCTCTATACTGCAGTTCTTTATACGAAAGTCCATGGCCTGTATTTGCTTATCTCTCTTTTTATGTTTATTTTTACGTTTGTGCAGGTAAAGGTAGATGGTTGCTTCAATGTGTCTGAAATAACCAACATATCAAAGCAAACCAAGGGTAAGCAGAGCTGATGTGGACATGCCTTACACCAGTCAATTCAGAGCAGGAAGTTTCTTTCTTCTTAGTCGTTTTGTTAGCCGACCACACAAGAAATTCCCGAGTTCACCAGCAGTGTTTCACTTGCCCAGCCTTTTTGATAACTGATATTCCTCCTTGTGCAGCATGAAGGTCATACAAGGAGTGTCGTGATCCGGGGGGTGTTCTGGTGGGGTGCTGCGACCTCCGGATCCGACTTTAAGAGAAAGTCGTTCGGCAGCCACTGCATTCACACAGACACACACGCTCCGGATAGCTTCTTCGACAAAACGACGGCAAGGAGGCAGGAAGGGTCTTTGTGTGGAATTCCACGGCAGAGGTTTATTCGACCCCCATCCGTGAAGGGGACCAAGCACCAAAGACCAAGGGGGATGGAAAATCCCAGCCCATATATGGGGGCAGGGAAAGCAGCAGGGGCAGTACATAGGCGGGATTAGGGTACACGAGCCAGTGGGAGAGTGGGGAAGGGAGAACTTTCCATAGGAGCAGGCAAGGTACAAGGGGGCGGAGAGGCGAACTGGGGAAGCAGAACTGGGATACATTTCCATAACAGAACAGGGCATCCTGGGGGAGGCTTTTTTAGTCACTTTAACCTGGGGAGCTCTCTCGGGGTCTGTCCCTTTCACTGGCTCCCACAAAGGAGGGTACCCACCAGGCAACAAAGAAAGACCTTCATGTTCTGGAGCGCCTGGGCTGCATTGCACATCTTGAGAAACGTGGGGTTTATGCTCGATGGTGTAAATGAACAACACTCCTTTACAGACAAAAGGAATGGAACTTCCTGCACAGCACACGTGCGATCTGTCTGAATTAATTGTACTATTTGAGCGCAATGGTTTTTATACCTATGGTTTTGTTGATAAATGCCAATGACCAGTAATCCAATATCAAGATTTTCCCTTGAAATAAAAATTGATAATTTATTCAGACCTGAGGTTGCTTTTCTGGTCTCTCTTCCAGTTCTGACAAATCCCCATCACCCTTCATATTGAAATAAAGGAATAATGATCTTGCACATTTGGAAAATAACAAATTAATCCTAAAGAATGAGGTCTTAAAATCTAACTTGGAAATAACAGCTTCCTTGTGATTTCTGGTGCAAGGGGACTTTGAACTCAGTAGATGCAGTGCAATAGTAACAGACAGTGCACTGAACTGAAGAAGTGGGTTGCTATGCTGAGGTGCTGCAAACTAGCCTGCAAGATGCTTTCTGAGGTCTAAAATAAAAACACTCCAGTTCCACTTGCACCAAAACCACTCTGCTGACTACAGTTCATTATCACTGTGCAAATACTGCATGTGTAAGGTGGTTTACACCATGTTCAAATTTGGAATGCCCTAATTCAACACAAGCTGAGCTGGGGATCACTATGAGGTTATTGGTATTACACATTTTCTTTGGTGATTAAACTCTACATGTGTGACCTCAGTGCAAAGTACCAATAGGTGTTAACTAGAAAACTTGGAGGCAATCAAATCCATTTAACTAGAAAACTTGGAGGCAATCAAATCCAAACTCACGTAGCAAAACCCCAAATGCTGGAAAATGCAACCTGGAAAAAAAAAGTTCAGACTGGCTTCTTTTCATAAGGAATGTGGTTGTATATGTTGAAATGACCATCAAGGACAGATTTTTGCAAAGCACACAGTACCCAGCAGTTCCTTTATAAGCAGAGAATGCGAATTATAGAAGTTGTTCATGGCCTTGTGCAGGAGAGCTCAGGATATCTGTGTTTCCTCAAACCATCTGCAACAGGCTGGCTCTTGAAAATATTTGAGAGAAAGAGTCATTTCCCAGCGCAGGTAAGGTTTAATGTCAATGTGCCCAGCTGTGCGAGAAGCGCTGCTGAATATGAGTGACTAATACATTGGCCAGCACAGCAACTTCAGTGTGTAATTTATTGTTGTGTAGGCTATCTGGATAGCTCAGCCCTGCAGCCTTTTATTTTGCCAGATGCTGATCACCTCCTGAGGAGTGCTAAGACATCTCATTTGTCAGTGCGTGCTTGGTGCCTTGCAGAAAGTGATCAGAGCCTTTTTGGGTTTTGACCCACCAGTACTAAAAAATTAAGGTGATCCATCCTCTGCAAACAGAGACAGCTAACATAAAAGCAGTGCCCTTGAAAGAGCCACTGTGACCTCTGGTTTGAGCAATTTAGACGAGACATCACTCAGTCTGCTGAATCTGCTCATTAACTGCTGGAACAAAGAATTACTGTGAATAAATAGTCCTTTTAGCTTCCCCTACTCCACCATTTGAAAGCTAAAAAATATTTTTTTGGAAGAGGCATAATGGAAATTAACTGAGTGGCACCAGTTTGAGGTTCTCCCTGGCAGCCTCAGGTATGGGGCAATGCCCAGCCAGGCTTCAAGGGAGCCTGTGGAGGGTAGTCCCCATGATTTTCTCTCCTGCCTGACAGCCCCTGCCTGCAATGCCTGGGTTGGTTTGTTGTTTTGTTGGGATCATGTCCCTGGCACGGCTGGGACAGCTCCCAGAATTGGTACTATCTGACCTGTATGAGACTTCGCTTCTTTGCCTGGGGCTCCAAGAGGTCTTTTTCCTGCCAGAGAGACCCGGCTTCTGTGTAGCACCAACTCTGTTGAAACACATCACCCTAGGCAAGGATCAGCTGGATTGTTTCCCCATCTCCACTAGAAACTACACCAGCAGCATGTACCATGTTAATTACACAAGACAGTGCAGCTTTCAGAAATAAATGGATTGTGATGCCCTACAATGAGCATTTAAGATGAGTATGTTTGCCAACTTGTGTTGCTTGATGATTGTAGGAAAATATTTCCTTTCAATGAGGGACATATATTTACTATTTTCTCCCTTCTGCTAGCAAACATTTCTGCTGCAGGTTGTATGGCTTCCAACATCAGCCAGTAGGAAAAACATGGAGTTCCCTGAAAAAATGCTGACAAAGAAGCAATATATTTTCTTGATGCTGAGCCTCAAACAGTGGATGAATGTAGGAATGATTTCAATAGCTCAATAAGGACACAGGGCAAGGTGCCGCCTCCCTGCCACCCGCAGAGCCAGCTCCTCCTCCTGGGTGCCACAACTGCACGCTGCAGCACCATGGCTGGCACACTGGTGCCAGGAAACTACATGGTGTCTAGCTTCTTCCCATGAAGGATTATTTTCATCTAGAGTTTCATAGGATTTGGAAAAGGGTTGAACATTTAAAAGCTGCCAGGGGTCTCCAGAGGAAAGAATCCAGTGCACGTGTCCTCTCAGACACCTCACCAGCTGTGTGATCCGAAGCTGGTTGTGAGCATGCTGAATTCACTTAATATCGTTGATATTACAACACCAGTCAGTGACAGGACTGCCGTTGGGGATCTCACTGAGAGCAACTTTTGGCTGGTTTTGCTGTGTGACTTGTCCTTTAAGAGGAGAGTTCCAATTTCCTTGCAGTCTCACTGTGGTCCCTGGATCTGCTGCTGCTGGCAAACAGGCTCCTAAATCTTTTGGGTTTTTTTCAGATGTACCTAACTAAAAAAATCTAAATTCAACAACTTTGGTCTAGGGGCACTGGCAGAGGTCACAGTCCCAGCTCATTAGGCTTCATATAAAGACAAGGCTACATTTATCCTGTCACACAAAGTGCTTGCACCTTGACAAACTGGATGGGAAGCAGCTACAGGGAGAAATGCCTTGCCAGAATTCATGCAACAGATCAAAAGTTGAGCCAGAAATGTTAACCAGCTATCTCAGTTCCCGGCATTTGAGTAGACTTGCTTCAAACTGGCTAGCAGGTGGATCTGTGTATTTATTCATACCAGTGGCTGCCGCCTCTTAAGGAATATGCTCAAAAGCTTACACTGCAAAATTAAATATACTTTGGAGGAATTGCTGGCCCCTGGCTGACCAGCACTTCAGCCAAGGAACAGCTCCAGCAGCAGCTGCTCATGCTGGATGATGAACATTACCTTCCCTGAATTTTGTAAAGCTAACAGAAGTCAAGGACCTACTGAAGAGCCAAATGGCACCACTGACTTCTAGTCCACATGTGCCCTTGATCACATCAGATAATTTTACTCAAAAATAATTGCTGTGACTTGGCCCTAGCTTTGGATGCACAGATTGCACATTGGAAAAAATGCACAGATTGTTTTCAAGCCTTAAGAAGCTGGTTCAGTATTCTAATCTCTTTCTGCATAAGAACAAATCACTGGATTTTACCTAGTCATTTCCACATCCAAATCATGACTTCTGGTCAAATGACAAATTATGCTGCTACAGTTTGCATGCTAGCTGAGTGCCTCTCACTTCAGCTGAAATTAAATCATAGGAGTAAGCATCCTCCTCTCCAGCCCACTGCCCTTCTGAATGAAAGAGGTTTGTCCCACAGTATCACAAATTATTTTAGCTCCTTTTATATGTTATAGATTTTAGCTGCTCTGCATTTTTTGATTTATTAATCAAAAGCAGCTGCCTGTGAAGGAATATTAGGTAATTAGAATTTGCTTTTGACCATGTTGCCCATGAGGTCTGCCAGAAAAAAAAAGCAGTGCTGTAACTGAAGAAACATTACCCTGGAGATTGACACTGGATCCCTGAGCATGCACTGAGAGTTATGTAAGTTCTCCTGTGGTTAGCCTGCTGGATTTTAAACAGGGGTTTACAAGTTCTCAATACTAGTCCATCTCTTTTAAGACCATTTTGCAGTGAGTTGACCCAAGTTACTTCACCTCAGCCTGAAACTTTTCTGGACAGTACCAGAATACAGTGCAATGTACTGGTGAGACAGAGGGGCAAAGGTGACGTCCTCAGAATAAAAGCGAGAGAAACAAGCAACTGTGCAGGGTATGTACAGAGCTAAAACCCCACACCCGATGGAGGAAAAGCAGGGGTGATGCTGATGACCAGTGATGCTGATGACCAAGTTGCAAGTGAGCAACTTGGCTGCCAAAAAAAAAAAAGAAAGAAAATTCAGAACCCAGGAGTTGCCTGTCCTGAGAAGGTGATTTTTTCTTTCTGTGATACATATTAGTAGGGATTGGGTTTGCCCAGCAAAGGTTTAGCTGCCCTGCAGAGCTATCACTATATGGGTTGCTGGTTGTTGTAGTACCCAGGCTGCCTTGACAGAGATTCCCCTGGGAAAATTGTTCCTGTGGCCATGACACTGCACAATTATAAGAAAAAGAGGTGTGCACCCCCAAAATGATGTGTTTCCATCTGCTTCATCAGCTCAGGTAAACTGGAGCACACAGAGCTTGCAAGTGTCCTCTGGCAGCAGAGAGCAGAGGGGGGAGCAGCCTCGCCCAGGGGAGCCCGGCCGTGCCGCTTCATTGTCACAAGGCTGGCACTTTCTCGTGGCCCAATGTGGAACAAGAAAATAAAGTTTCTATCAAGAAAGAGACTTGCTGCCCAGAGGGAGAAGGAGTGCAGTTGTTGATACAGCAACAGAAAAGGACTTGTGGGAAATCTGAGGCTGTGCCCCACCAGGAGACCAGGGTGATAATTTCTGCTGTGAGTGCCCTTCTTCGTACAGGACAGGTCTGGGCTTAGGGCCATTACGTCTTCATGTGGCCAGTTTGGTTTGGTTTGGTTTTTTTTTCTTATTTGAGTGCCAGCCATAGGAAACAAGTTTGATTCACTGCACAACTGTTACCATTTTGGCGAGTTGTTTTTCTTTGGTCTGTTATAAAACTCTGTATGGGATGAGCATCAATAGGGCAAACACTACACTTGCTAGAGGCAACAGCTGTTATACTTGTGCTTGAAGAGGAAGAAAGGAAATCTTTTTGTGATTACTGCTAGCAACTTCTTCATGCTTTTTTGGATAAGAGTGAGACAACAGCTGGTACAGACACATGTTCCTCTCCCTCCCCATCTTGCATTATTAGCAACTGTTAGTGCAAGTCAAAATAATAGTTATTTGCTGGCAATAAGTAATTTTATCTGAAAATAGTTAATTTCCTGCATGCGTGAACACATTCTTAAATGAAAAGATACAAATTACCGATGGTAATTTTATTGAAATAAATGGGGTTTTAGGCTGTTTGGACTGAAACTTTCACAGCATCTGATGTTTATGGCTATAGCAATAAAATTATCATGACATTTTCATCAAGTCATTTGAATGAGAGGTTAGAAACTTGAAATGCTCTGTCTGAGAACCTAGTAATGTGACAACATTCTGCATTAAGCAACTGCAGTGTTGCAGTTGGTAGGAAGTGAGACTGTCAACATGTCCTCAGACCAAGGGACAAAAATATCACCACAACACACTTTGATGTGTTTGAGAAATCCTTCCAGTGAAGAGAAATAAAAGACAATAAACCGAACAGTTTTGAGCCCGACATCAGGAGCAGGTGACATGTAGTGCCCAGCCCAGCTCAGGCAGTGTTACGGACAAGCAGCTCCTCCGGCCACCTGCCTTCTTCACTCCTTGCTCCTTGGAGATGAGCAGGCCCAAAACACCTTTGTTTTCACATTTCCACAAGAAAATGTATCATTGCTTCTGTTACCTTTGTCAACTCAAGGAAGTGGGGGAATAAATCTGTGTCCCATCTTGGGTGCATACTTTGTTTTTTTCTGGGGAAGGAGTCCGCTTTACTCCTTGAGCTCTTTTGCATAGCTTTCTTAGCCCTTTCTGCCATTTCCCCAATAGCAGCAGGGCAATATGTTGTCATACTGAAGGACTTTCTCAGACAGCAGGATGGGGAGAGCATAGCATCCACCTCACAAGAGTGAGCATGCACCTGCTTCTCACCACATCTTCTCTACAACAGATCTGGCTGGGCAGTGCTAACGAGCTGCTTCTTGCAAGGATCACCTGCTAAAGCTGAGCAGTTCTCCAGGCTGGATGCGGCCTCCATAGGAGGTCCTTCCAAGTCACACAGAGAGCCCTTGAGGAGGTGTCATGTGTGAGCACTGTGGTGCGTTAATCAACCCCAGGACTGTGATGAGTCCCCAGTGTGATACTGATGTAAACCAAGGTAAATACAGTTGCAGATGTGTCAGGCCAGGCATTTGCAGTCGGCTTTATTTCTATTGTGTAAAGGCAGGGATTGAGGCCTCGCCTGCAATCCCGGGACTGAGCCTGGTCACTTGTGTTCAGAGAAGATTAAGTCAGATGGAAGCAGGTGAACGTATAGGGCAATTTCTGGCAGAGAATGTGCTAAAAGATGCCGAGAAGAAGTCACTGCATGTTTTGTCAGAGTTGCTAGTAAGGATAGCATGCTGGGAGCCTCTCCAGCCCCACCACTGCCCTGTGATGTAAGGTTGCAGCTGGACTGCAGGCCAGCTCCACCTCTGAGTCATTGCCTTGCCTCCAGCACGGCTGTGAGTCATCCCTCCTTGGCTGTTCCTCCTCTCACAGTTAAAGCACAACAGAAAACACCAAACAACATTGTGTTGGGTGAAGGAAGCATGGTGTTCTTGTCAGAAACCATCACGCACTCCCTGACCTCCTGCGGGATGCCAAGGCAGACCCACTGCTGTGGTTAAGATCTTTTCCTCTCTGTAACACTCTAATTGCCCAGGATATCTGGCATAATCAAGCCCATTCCTTTGATTTACTCAAATTCCAGTTCACTCAGTTCCCAGTCACTGCTTCAATCAGGACAGCAGGGATGGCTGAGGCTGGCAAGGGCTCATCATGCCCTTTGAGCAGCAAAAGCAATGACGCTGTTGGGGTTGCCCAGGACCACACAGCGTCCGACTGCAGGTGTCCTTGGCTTTAGCTGCCCTTCCGCAGCAAGTGGAAATGCTGGCTCCTCACGAGGAGCTAACCCCAGGCCGAGATGTCAAGGAAAGCGCCGGCGGAGATAAAAGACGAGGGAGAGGTCTTCTGTATGGCTTCCAATCCTTTACTGCAGTTGAAGGGTCCAGGGACAGAAGGCAGGGAATAAGGAATTACATGGATTTATATATGGGGGTGGAATAGGGTGGAGCAAAGGGAAGGAACCAATGGGATTTGGCTAGCAGGGAGCGTATAACAAAGAGGAAACAACCAATAGAAACAATCCAGGGGAGGGTTTTACATAGACCATCCAATGGGGCATCGAATAAAAGCGAACTTTATAGAACTGATACATAAGCAATGACGGAGAATACATGAACATGAACTTACACATAAAACCAGGAGAAGAACTCTTAAACCAATGACATAACAGTATGCAAACTGCGTTCCCTTGGAAGCCTGGGAACTCGCTGTAATAACGGGGTGAGAGTTAAACCTTGGTGTGTTGGGCGTCTGCACACCAATTCTCTGAATGGTCAGCCCCCGTGGCCACCGCCACACGCGCCGCAACAAAGCAACACTTTGTCAGTAGACCTCAAGTGGAATGGGCTCACAGCAAGAAAAACTGAGGAGATGGTGTTATGACACCAGCTGCTCTGCAAAGCAACGGCTCAACCAGAAGTTGTGGGTCAGTTTCACTGAATATTGGCTTCAAATTAATGGTAACAATAATTTGGATATAACCAGGTGATGTCTGGACCACAAGAATATCTAGACATCGTCCAGACAACATTGCACAAATGGGTACATTTGAGGCAGCATTAGAATACATCTTTCTAATAAAGGAAGCCCAATTAGTAAACTTATTAGTTGCCTTTCTAGCCAGGACCCATTCGTCTAGTCTGGGATAAGTCAGAGACAGACTGGGTCTAAACAGAGCCCTGGTCAACAGAGAGTCCCAGGGGACTCACAGCCCAGCATCAACCACTAGCATGACCCCGCTTCAGAGGACATAACACCATGCTCAGAGAGAGGATGGCACCCTGAACATGCAGGCCTGTCCACTGACACTCATCAGAGCTGATGTTAGAGATGCTCCTTCATCCTTAGCCTGAAGTGCTAAGACTGGGAATGACTTGTCTGGGCAGAGAGCATTGGCCCCGCTGATGCCTTCATGCCATCCTGAACTTGATCCCCAAAGTTCCCAGTGATCTTCCCAGCCAACAGCTTTCCCATTTCTTACTGTCACTGAACCTTCTATAGAGCTCCTCATCTGACCTGGGCTGACCTCCCAAACAAGCCAGTCTTGCCATGGACCCCTGCCCTAGTCCAGGACCTGACCCTTTTGTCCCTCTAAGGGAGTACAAGGAATTGCCTCTGTGTTCACCTCCTCCATGACCTGCTGAAGGGTGGAAATTCAGCAGTCTTCTAGTCTCTTCCAAATTCATTTGCTTTTAGGGCGGGAAACTCATTTTTGTTTCCTCTACTGGTTTCTCTTTGCCACCTGAGAGTTTAGGCTTCATGCAGGGTAGGTGCATAGTGAAAGTATGCAGCGTACAGGCTCGCATCTCCCAGGGTGGCAAAATCCCAGCTGCAGCATCACATAGAGCCCAGAGCCTAAAATGCTCAGATCCAGTTTAAAAACAGCAGAGGTAAAGCCTAGGAGATGGACAAGAGGAAGAGATGGAAGGGCATCAACCCCACTGAGCCAAGACATGGCTCGGGGACTGCTAGTTCAAGTGAAGTCTGAAGGGTAACACTGAATTTGCTGACACAGACCCAAACAGCATGCTACACAATTCAGAAGACTTCGGAAACTTTGGAGGGGACTGAAGGAGAGGAAACTCTTCAAGGAGGTTCATCTTGGCACACAAATGAAAAAAAATCCAAAGCAAACCATAAGTTAATCAAATGGTGCGAGGTTTTGCCATCGTGGGATGCTGAGGGAGAGCTGTTTGGGTTGGCCTTCATCCTGCTGGAAGGACACAAGCTCTCAGCTGGGCTGCAGGAATGGCAGTCTCTGCTTGAGCTGGTGGCTAAACCAGACTGGAAAAGAAGGGGAAGGCATAGGTATACAAACTCAGTCTATCCTGCTCCTCCTTGTAGGTGATGTTTAAGAGCCCAAGACCTAGGGAGAGAAGAAATTCTGAAATGCCTGTGAAAAAGCATCTCGGCAGAAATGAGGGAAAACTGCGATATTGTTTTATGAGAAAAAGCTTGCCTGAGTTGCCAGGGTTAACACATGCTGGGCAGAAACAGGGCTGAAAATCACTGGCTACAGGCCATTAGTACATCTGAACAGAGAAAATACATGTGAAACCAGGTCCTTGCTGAAGTCAGGGAGATTTTTACTGTTTGACATGCTGAAAAGTGCCAGTTGCCAAGCCCGAGTTCAGCCCAATGTTATCAGCACAGCTCTAGGGTGTTCAGCTCAGTTTTGCGAGTCCCCATTTTTCTGTTTATGACTTTATCTGCAGATATGTTTGTAGCCCTTTGGGATCAGGCTCTGGCTTGCTGGCTGTGAAGCCAAAGTTGTATCACACGTGAGAGGACTGCCTGGCATAGCTCAGTTACCATACCCAGAAATATTTCTCAGTGTACAAGCCTGCCAGGATGTGCAAGGGTAAAGTTTCACCCCACTGTGCAGAAGGCAGGATTAATATATTCAGTGCTGAAATACACATTTTCCTATTTACTACCAGATATAAATTACCAGCAGAGGGAAGAGAGGATTTAGATCAGGGGATTCCATTGATGCAAATGTACTTTAATTCCAGCTTTTTATCCCAAGAGTGGTATTTGCTGGTGTTTTAAAATTGCCTGTAGGCCTGCCAGAGCCAGCTTCCCCCAGCTCTAGAACATCCACAGTGAACATAATTTTCTTGGTTTCCTCTGCTTGAATGCCTTCCAAGTTTCTAATTGGTGAAAGGACAGGGTTCTGTTCCTGCAGAGATCTGAAACACAGATTTTTCTGGTCAAATGGCAGAGATACTATTTTGGAAGAGGCTGATTTCCAAATCATCTGTGAGCTGCTCTCTTGCCGGGGAGATGTGAGTCAGTTGAGAGCTTCAATGACAGAAAACAGATTCACTCAGGTCTGCACACATGTACCTGACAGTGCTGGGCGAAGAGGGCTTTGCTGTGGTGTAACATCCCCAGCTGTGGCGGCCCCCTGTAGGGAGGATGGAGGATGAGAAAGATGAAGATGGGGATGCGGAGGAGGGCTCTCCCAAGGTTGCCAGAAAGCTGAGTTCCCCTTCACAGGTGTGATACCCAGTGCCCTGTGGGCACAGGGAGCCCATGGCCAGCTCCAAAGGTCTGGTGGTCACAGAATGGGGCACAGGGGGCTCGTGGATCTGTTTCCCCTCTCACCATTCAGGCAGAACAAACTCACCCCACACGGATTTCAGCTCAGGCCCAGGCAAGACTGCTGTGAACTCAATGAAATGAATCCCGCGGCAGCCACCTCCTCTTTTACCACATAGCATAAAAATGCAACATATCCACGTGTGGCAGCAACACTGCAGGGCAGGGGGATATTCAGCCTCAACAGACATAGTGTATTTGGTGTAGTAGGGAAGTGTGGCTGGGACAATATTGTGTGTAATCTTACATGGCAAACTTGGCAAAAGTAGGCAGGTAAACTGGAAAGCAACCTGTCAGGTGCCTGTGATGCTGGAGCTGATATGAGAAGTGTTCAAATAGGATAACTCAGGTTCTGGGAATGACTCTGCTGGTCAGAGGACCCAGACACAGCTGTTTCCTGCCTGATCACAGGCAATGCATATGCTATTAAATGAATGGATGTGGGCTTACTGGGATGTATTTCTAGCATCCTTGTCTCCTATGTGAGATTGTAGCCTTCCAGCCTGGGTGTTGTAAATGACTGCCTGGAGGATAATATCCGGAAGGGGGAGGCCTTGACACCTACCTGAAAAGCATGCTGGTGGGATTATTCCAAACTCTGAATCAGTTAAGATCAGTCTCCTCTCTTAATATGCAAAGGAACTAACTTGAGCAACCTGGTCTACTGGAGGGCATCCTTGCCCGTGGCCAGGGGGCTGGAACTGTATGATCTTTAAGGTGCCTTCCAACCAAAACCATTGTGTGATTCTGTGATAATGAACTTCTGAAAACTGTGTCCTTTTACACTTAGAGTACTAAAGGTAGGTTTGTTGGAAAGGCAGCTATAACTTGTGATAACATAGACCAGAACCAGATCCAAGCATCTTCCTTTACATTTCCAGGTGTTGCTATTAGGCATTTCTTGATGTCTGCCCCCCAACTTTGCTCCTGCAGAGATCAAACTTGCTACCTCTTTTTGAGGTAATGGCATGTTCCTGAGCAGCTCAGTGGCCGTCTATGGCTTTACTCACAGAGCATGGTACTACTCGTGAGGAGCTGGCAGGCCCTGGCTCTGAACTGGCATCGGATGTTTGTGTTTCCTAGATCACATTACTCACACAGGGACAGCGGTGTTTGAGTCTGACAGGAGACATCTCTAGTAATGCCTGCTCTGAGAAATTAGACCAGTTCAGGAGGACCCAGAGGTGGCAGAAGAGAGGATATGAGGCTTCCAGAGCTATGCTTGGATTTAAATGAGATCCTGTGAGGATTTGCATTAAAAAGGATTTTATTAATTGGACAAGAAAATCAAATATAAGCAGACAAACCCTCTACTGTCAGCAGGTGAGGTTCAATGGGTTCATAAGAGGGAAGGGAAGGGAAGGGAAGGGAAAAGAAGNAGGGAAGGGAAGGGAAGGGAAGGGAAGGGAAGGGAAGGACCCTGAAAGTGGTGAGGAACTGGGTGGAGTTCATCAGTCAATCAGTGACACAGTCAACAGTACAAGACAGATAGAGCACTCTGCCAACCTAGGGAGAGTTCCTCAGAAGTTGTGGTTTCTGGATACACCACGGTTTGATATTTCTGCAGAATTATTCAGAGCTTCTGTCCAAGCATAAGAGGCTCTATTCCAGGAGAGTAATGGGAGCAGGAGTGCAGCTCTCACGTGAGTGCTTGTCCTAAAGATGGTCACTCAAGGGCCAGAACTGGGGCGGGGGGGGGGAGGGTACCTTTTGTGTAAATATATTACATAAAATACATACTTTAAAACAACAACTACCAATGCTCTACGTTGCCTGGAACCGGTTTCTATTGTCTTGAGTGACCTCTTATCTGAAGCATGGACTAAAGCCAGGCGAAGGCTGAAGTGTGTGTGGCACGCTGAGATGGGAATGAGGGCTGGCAAGTGCTATTGTTCTCCACTTTGCCTCCCAGTGAACAGCATTTAATTCTGGGTTTGGTTGTCAGAAGAGATTAGATATCTAAATTCTGGAGTCCATGAGTGGTCTGTCTGATCTCTTAGGTGCAGAAAACATGTTCTGCAGCAGAAACTGTCAGAGGCATGATTAAACCATTTGTGTGTTACCACAGCAGCATAGTGCATGTTTGCAGGAAGTCAGCTTTTGAAAAAACCACTTGAACGGTACAAAAATAATTAAATTAACAAGACTCCTGGGGATAAAGGATTCATTTTCCCAGCAGACTGCCAGCAGGGATAAAGGCTGGGTTATCAGCTTTCCGTAAGAGAGGTCTTTCTGGCAGAGCAGCAGCACTAAGAGCTGTTCTGAGGGAGGCTTTCTCTGGGTGAACAGCACCCAAACATAAATGTTCCTCAAAGATTAATGAAGACTGTGATGTGAATGATGGAAGGAAACCAAACAGAAAAATAGCATTGCAAAAGGGGGAGAAAAGGAATGAGCTATTATTTAAAATGCTTACCAGCAGAGGACACATCTGTTGGGTTTTGGCAGAACAAAAGGACATTGCAAAGAAAGTCAGAAAAGTGCTGCTTTGCAAAATATTCTACAGTCAGCTCTGAAATCATATGTGTACATAACTTCCAGAGGCTTGAGCAGAAGGATATGAAAATGTCTGCTGCGTTTTTTCTCCCACAGACAAGGGGAATATATTTTTCCTTATAAAAGTGAGGGATTATGAAAGAAATTTCTCAGGAGGTGTGCTGCCCTGGTGCACTCCCACAGGGGACCTCCACATAGGGAGAGCCTGTGTCTCCTCTTCATGGCAATTAACTGCAGTCGTTGCTTGTAGGGAATGTAAAGCACATGTGTCTTGTTCCTGCTGTCCAAAATTGCCGCAGGACTGGGCAGAAGGAAATTGTGCTCCTTTCCTGCCTGCAACCAGCCTTTTTCCACGCAAAGTCTCCAAGGCCCATGACAGAGAGGATGGAGTCACTTCTGCAAGGCATCCAGCACCTGGAGGCACCCTGTGCTCGGCCAGTGCAGGGGTGTCAGGCTGCAGGGCCCTCCAGCCTGCAGACAGGTATCTCCTACCTTGGACCAGCACCAGTTCTCCCACTCTGACCTCCAGCTCCGCGTGGTGGTATCTGGGATTGACAGTGGTAATAACAGTCTATCTGGTGCACATATTAAGCAAGACAAAATAAATGCAGGAAATAGTCCTGTTCGGATGTGAGGAGTAGGTAGAGGGGACAGAGAAGCCTGCACAAGTCCTGTTCTGGTCAAAAGGGTGAGGCAGAGCATGGTCCCTGGTCTCCCCCGGCTCAGAAATAGATGGAGAAATGAAGACAGCAGCTAGGAACTCTGGCACTCATGGGCTATTTGCTCTTTCATCACTTGCAAGGCTTTAGAGGGAAAAATTGCAAGGAGGAATCATCAGGGAGGATATGCTGAGGGAAGGAGCTCTGGGGATTGTGGCTGCTGCTCACACTCAGCATCCACTCCCTGGGGAGGAGGCCATACCCTCCAACCTAGTATCCTTATTGCCTCCAGCCTTGCTTTAAATAAGGTAACCAAAGGCAAACACATTTGTGGTGCTAATGTAGAAACTCTCATCCCATGCAACAACAATTCTGCTTGCATCTTATTTTCTCCCTCCCTTACCTTTGCCTACAAGTGGCAAAGGTCTGGCTCTCCTGTGGGCTGTAGAGAGACTGTACGGTGGGATCCAGCCTCAGCTGGCTGCTCTGCTCTGTGGTAGCGAAGACAATAATATGAGCAAAGAAGGTAGGGTTTGTCCAGAAGGAGGAAGCCGGTGTGAGCAGAACTTGGTAAGCAACGTCACAGAGACTTGTTTCTGCAAACAGTAAATTATAGGCTAACACAGCTCTGTGTTTCACATCAATTTTATTGTGTTTTGGAGGAAATTGCATACAATCAATCAGGTTACTCCAACAGCAGGTAGTATGTTTCATGTGTGCGGTCTGATCTTTTTCTTTTCAGCTACTCAGCATAATTCTTAGCAGGATTTTATGCTCTAAAGGGTAACTAAAACTACCAGCATCTAAGGGGGCATCACTTCCTATTGAGGTTAATGACACTTTTTGGAAAATTCCTAACTACCCTGAAATTAAGAAGGGGCATTCTGTCTTTCTGTAAAAATTCAATAATATCTCTGCATTATTTCCTGATAAGAGTATCTGAAAATGTTCTCCGTAGACAAAATGTACTGCCAGTGTCAGAGAACATTTTCTTCAATACAGAGCTTTTTATTTGTTGTAATTTTTGTCATACATCACCGTCTCAAATCTTTTTATGAACAACAACTGAGTGGTTTTGAGTGGAAAAATTTTTATTCTGAAAAACAGATCTGGATTTGCAAGAGAAAAGAAATGCTAATGGAGCTGCAATTGCTATAACAAAGTACATTTAAAAAACAAACCCTGATGGCTGAAGATTAATCATCTGACAGTGAGGAAAGTATTGCTCAAGGAAGGAACACAGACATTGTGCTTGTGGGTGCCAGCTTCCATGTCCGGGTACCTCGCCTCACCTCTGTGCCATGGCACACTGCTCCCAGCCTTGTGCCAGCACAAGTTCCCTCTTGTTACATTGTGTTTCTGGGAGTTAAGATGGCTTTTAGATGAAAAATAATGGGCTGACTAATTTTTTGGGGCAAATGAGACCCCCTCTCTGGTTTAAAGTGTGGCAACACATAGGGCCCTGCCAGCAGAGTGAAGGCACGTGCTACAGCATGGAGGCAGGAAGAAGCAGTTGCAGAAGTGCTTTAAACTGGAGTGGCTGCTGAAGACTTTCTCCAAAGTAATGGGCTTACTTTCTACTTTTCTGCAACAATATTTAGCCAGTATTTTTTCTGATTTCAATGCACGTACATATTTCTTTTCCATAGATAGAACTGAACTGAGAAGCAAATATGTTTCTTGGGGAGTCCTTTTGCCCACAGCTATCTGCAATTTCCCCTCTAAATAAAAACAAGAACTTCCACTCCAAATTACCTTCTTGTCTGTTACAATCCTGGGTTGTCATCTACACAATTAATTGTAGTCAGATCTAGCATTAAAACTAGGAATTGAAAAAAAATCCTATAAAAACAAAACAAAGAGTCCATATTTCAATCATTAAAAAACAAAAGGTATCAAGGCTTTCCTTGATTTTGGATAGTCCGTAAATGTCTTGAGATAGTACCTGAAAGAAAATAAGCAAGACAGTGAACCTGCATACATAGAGGGAAACTGCACAGTTTCAATACAGCTCAGCTGGGGAACCTTAAAACTGCTCCAAACTGCCTTGCTTTGTTATCTCGGTGTGTTACTCTGCAAAAGAGCAGTTCGGAAACTATTTACACCTGGTTATTTAATTAACTGATAATACTGCTAAGGTTCTAACAGACCTAAAGTAGAAATTTTAGGAATTCAGAGCAGGGGACTATATCTACTCAAAGGACTGCAGAGGTTGCAAGGGAAACCTTAGGAAAGGCTCACATTTATGAGGCGCAGTAAAAAGAGGCTTTAACACAGCAGAAGCGGTGATGCAACTCACATCAGATTAAATGACTGTCAGGCCAGGCTCACTTGAGAGGGGCTCCAGCTGACTGCCTGCCTTACACAAATAAGCCAATACACCTCCTGTACATAGTACTACATTTCAGTTTTATCCCAAATCCTGGCTCTGGTCTCCCCTGGCATTTTGCAAACTGCATTCCAAGAGGAAGTAGCAGCATATGGCAAGGAACAGTTTGATACCTGTGATGGTGATAAGCACGTGGACCAATGCAGCAAAGAGTGAAAAAGGCAAAGGCGAAGGCTGGTAGGGACCAGGTTGCAATGGCAAAACCAAACCATTCCACAATTTCTCCAAAGTAGTTGGCTCCAGAAACGTAGGTGAACAGTCCCCCTGCAGCAACAGACAAAATATTTAATTTTTACAGTCATCTCCTGCACAAGGAAGGTTCTTTCACATAAAGTCAGCAGGAGAATACGTTCCCTTTCTTATTCAGAGCCCATAGCAGCAACCTAAACTCACTTCCCTGAAGCCAGTAGAGCCATGCCAAAGGCGGATCTTGCTCAAAATTTTTGTATGAATACAAGAATCAAGGGTGATTCTGACTCAGAGGCTTCCAGCACTTTCACAATCATTTATTTTCCAAATGAAAATAAGTGAAGAAAGACCATTATTAGACTTAAATGATAATAATTAACATTAGTAAATTCTTCTTATGCCCTAAAAATATTTTGCAACTTCACTACCTTTGCGGAATGCAAAATCTGGATCTCAGTTTTTAGCAACATTTACAAGAGGCAGGTAAGTATTGGAGGTGAGAAACTCTGGGAGAGACATATCACCATCCATAACAAGCCAGCAGAAGGAGTCAACACCAAGCCCAAGAAATTCTTGGATCCCCATCCATATTGCTCTACAGAGCTAGACATTTCCTGGAAGGACAATTCAGTACCTTGCATCCTTGCTGTTATTATTTTCTCCTGAAGTTTACACTTTGGATCCACCTTTTGCACAGTAGGAAGTCCACTACTACTTCTTTCTGGGCAAGGAGAAGACTATTTCCTCCCTTGCAGCTGCCTTTTACAAAGTTAAAATCTTCTTCCTGTGTCCCACTTCAATCTTCTCTGAATTACCAGCCCATTTCCTAAAACCTCTCCTCACAGTTCATGTTTTCCAGATACTCTTGCTGCTTCCCTTGGACTGTCTGCAGGCAGGTCACAGCAGTCCCTGCAGCTTAGAGGGGCACCTGAACCAAATACCTGTGCAATACCTGCTTCTCTGCCATTATTGTCGCTTTCCTGTGAATTCAGTCAGAAAACATTATCTATTCTGCTGCCCTACTTCCTTCAGGGAAGTGGGGGATAAGAATATACCTTGAGGAATCTTGTAAGTGACCTCCCCAGGTTTCCTCAGCTGGCGCAGCAGGAGATCACTGTGAATGTTGATTCCCATTCCCAGCAGAAATAAGAGGAGGCCTGAGAAACCAACAAGAAATGGATTAGAAAGACAGCTCTGTCCAGATATCCCTACTCAAGCTCATGTGTGAGGTTTGTGTTTGCAACAGACAGACAGGGGTCATAATGTGAGGTGGGTGGGTTCTTTTGAAGTCAAAGGATGCATTGCTATCAAGAAGGCTGCTGAACAGGAGAAGCAGAGGTGACTGGTGACACCAGAGCACTTCCAGCTGAACTTCCCAGGTAGCCATAGTCACCATTTACTGAACACTCAGGGGGGTCACAAAGCACCCACGGACACTACTGTCTGATGACAGCCAGCCACAGCTATGGACATTACTGCAGAGTAACCACTGAGCTGCAGGCAAGTACAAATACTCTCATTTTACTGCTGGGGAAAGAGGAGCACAGAGACACAAACTTATCTAGCACCTCTCTGTGGCCGGGAAAGGAACCTACGTCTCAGCACCTCAGTCCGCTGCCAGTGAGGCTGCTTGGACAGAGCTATGGGCGTGGATGGAAAGCAGGTATTCGCTGAAGGATGCTGAGGTTATCTGGCCAGAGTGATCCATTGACTAGATTCCATTTAACTGAAAACCTAGAGGCATTTGATTGAGAAACTCTGCAGGTGACATGCCCTACACTTCATGCCACGTTGGACGCTGAGAAAACCACCTCTGACAATGACTGGAAAGCAAGAAAATAAATAGTGTGTGCACTACAATGTATAGATAAAAGACTAAATACTGGTAAAACCTGAACACTTCCAGTAGCAACAGAAGGTTGGTAAGAGTCTGTAGAGGAAGAATATGCTGATTGTTTTTTCTTTAATATTTCAAGTACCGCTAATGCTGATTTTCTTTTTTCTTTTTTTTTCACATTAAGTATATATTTTAATTATCATGTGATGTGGTGTTTTCTTCGTTGGGTATGGGAGGTCTTCCTAAACAATGTCCAGAATTTTCGATATGTGATGCTACCTGAAAAGACTGAACTTGCATCCATGGTCTGAAACAGGGTACAGACAGTACCTTGGTTAGTTCGTGCTTGTTGTATCCAAAACATTTCCGCAGACCTCCACGTTAATCCTCATTTCTATGTTTACATTTAAAAAACACTCTCTGTACAGTACCAAATCCATAATACCATCTAACTGCTCTTGTTCAGTTATTCTCTGAGGGATTTTACAGGGTGAGATTCAGCTAGGCTATTAAGTTACGGAATATAAAGGAATCGTATTAACATACAACCAGACTGTGCGTGATCTCTAATCTTCCCCTGTGCCTTACACAAGAAAAAAGAGCTCTTTGTCCCTAAAGCCTCATTCATGCTGGGGTTTTGCCCTCCTTTTCTCTCCCACTCAGAATAGCTGCATCAAGTGCAAAGCTTCCTGGCAGGGAAGAGAAAGCTCTCGCGCACAGCCACTGCTGGGTGCACACTTCTGGCTGAGCAAGGGCACACCCCCACGCACCGGTGGCCTGAGATTGCATCTCCATGGCCCATAGCAGCAGGAGGCTCTGGAGTGGTGTCAGTAAAACAGGGCTCGTGATTTGAGGCTAACACATATCATATACCTTCAACGGTGGCTGCCTAGCAGAAAAAAAAAGGTTACTGCACATTTACTTGTCTTATCTGGGCCAGCAGGCAGGTCTTAAGCTGATTTCCATCACAACAGATTTGACTCACATGTTCACTGAAGGTTAGGACATAAATCAAAATGCTTACAAATTGCTTGGAGATTAGATCTTGGGAATCCTGCAGCTGTAATTACCTGATGTAAATCTGATGTCGGTGCACCAATCGTTTGGATATTCAGCGCAGTAAATCAGGTAGTACCCCTGGAGGAAGCCATTATAGATACAGAATAACATGCCAAAGAAAAGCAATTGCAGTGGGAAAGGTCTGCCTCTAGTGAAGAAAGGGTAAATAAATGTCCTAAGGTAGATAAAAAAACAGAGTCAGCACATTGCTCATGATAACATTGTATTTGCAATTTCTCTGCTGTAGGGGAAAAAAACTTGAACAAAGCACAAAGTGGAAAATAGGTCAATAAAGACAAAAAAAATTGAAAAGAACTGCAACAATATAAGATCAGCTATTAATGGGAACATGAACTGCTACAGATATGTGTCTTTTTCTGGTCCTTCAGGACTGCACACAAGGTGGGAAATTAGTAAGCTCATCCAGACTCACTGATGCTTTGAGAATGTCTCTGTATCTTTCTCCACGCTTGTTGGTGGAAATGAGGAATTTGTGCCCACAAACACCATTTTCATTTCAAGACTTGGTTTAATGCTCCAGTGGGCCAAGTGAAGATTGGTTGCTGTGGAGGGACACGGGCACAATGATGTTCAGACATCACTGATGTTTGTGAGGTGCAGTACCAATTGCAATACTGATTCTCCAAACGAGCATTACTATGCCATGAGCATCGTGAAGGAGCTCTGTTATGGAGAACACATTCCTGATCCCACTACAAGACCGATCCCTGAGGGCTTGAACCCATGGTGGCAGATGGAGTAGAAGGTAGTGCTGAGACCCCTCTGCCTCTCTCACCCCCTGCAGTATACAGCCTAAGATGCAATTCCCTTTCCCAGCCTCTCCCACTTCACTCAGAAAGAGACCTCTATGCATCTCTAACACACAGAAGCTCTGTCCTGCTCTGCTTGGACACTTTGATGTAGAGGCAGAGCAATGTTTTTGCCTGCTTGGGGAGCTGCTTTGCCTCCAGTCCCGCCTCCCCTCCATGCTTTCAAGCTTTTCTTTAAAATAAGAAGAGCTAAAGCCCTAAGTTTAATATGCTGAACACCAAGATTTCCATGCAGCTACAGCACCTAGGTCTTTCTTAGACAAAAGCTGTGCTAACATTAGCATTAGCATCTGTGTGAGCAAATAATTGGTGCTTGTACAGTTTTAATTTTAATATATGTTTGCTTCAGGTGGGAGTATCCCTCTTGACACTTTGGACAATCCATATCATCCCTGGGGGAGTAAAACAAAGGCGTTATATTCGTATTTAGTAAGTATTTTCTTACCTGGCCAATTAGGTTCTGTAAATGGTAAAATCTACACTCTTAATTTCTTTCTTTTGCTCTCTTAGGCTTTGGGTGGTGCTCATCATACCAGTATATAAGCATTGCTAATAAGTAATTCACATCCCATGTTGCCAGTGTCAAGTTAAGCAAGCTGAGGCATAAAATGTCATAATATTATAAATCTAGATTAAATCATGCTGTGTCTGGAAGTGAGTAAGCAGAGTACAAGCAGCAACATGTTAATGTATTCACTGCTTTCCAAAGCAAGGTAAGACAGATTTCCAGCAATTAAGGCAGTTGTGATGCAAAAGTGCTAAATATTTCTAAATATAGAGAAACGTAAGAGGTATGGAAAATATTCTTCAGATAGTGGTATCTCATTTGTCATATTTATTACAGAATGGAAAGGAATGCTCTTTGGAGTAATGTTACCAATAATCACTGGTTTTGCCGTTTGGGAATGTGATGCTGGAGTTATGAGTAGGCGAGGCCAGCTTTAGCATTCTGATCTGCTGTTGAAGTCATATTGACAAATTGGACCTGAACAGTTACGAGAAAAAGTGTGAAACTTGCAAATGCAGGCTCAGAGACAGCAAATTGTATAGAAGAAGGAATGATGCAAACCACACAAAGTGAGTTTAGGAGGTGAATTTATACAGCAGATTCGAGTAGGACTGGCACTACTTTATCCTTTGTCAAAACCAATTAGGTTTAAGAGTCTCTGCATTTTTACAGCTGATGCAAACAGAAGTTTCTCAGGTCCCAGAAAAGCTGATTGTTTCCATGCTGCTTCCTGATGCTGCTATTGGAGGATAGAGATTATAGGCCCTTGAAAGGTGCCTTATGCTGCAGTAACAGGAGGCCACAGACCTCTCTACCATGGAGTGGATGCAGGACAGAAGGAATCTGCATGCAAAGTAAAAGTACAATGGCAGGGGAGCCAGGAGGCACCAGCTTTGTTTAGTTGTTGAGGCAGTAAAATCCTGGTATTGTTGTAGTCCTGCCTCACAGCAGTTTGGACAACCCAAGTCAGGATTTCATCCAAGAATCTTTGTTATGGAACATATTCCCAAAGGATATTTCTGTGGGTCTGTAAAACCAGAGGCCAGATTCGGTCCTCTGTATCAGAACAATGCCCTGAGTATTTATTTTAATACAGCACTTGTCAGGTTGTACTACAGGGCTAGTTGAGGGTGCACAAACTATTCCTGATGAGATTTGAAAAAGCAACAGAGATAAAGCAAGGACATTTAATAGGTTTAAATATTCCATGGAAGAGTCTGCAACTCTGCTGGAACTATTTTGCAGTGTGAAAATTAAAGAGGGCCTGAAGACCACCATTTTAGAATAACAGAACAAATCTGGCCTTTTGGTTTTAGTCCAATGACAAATTTGACCTTTTACTTTCAGTGCAGTATTGATGACTAATTCATTACTCCTTTATTATCTTTACCAGCCAAAGGCACTGCATCTGACTAAACCATTGCCAACAGCTTCTTTTTAAATGAATGAATAATGAATTATTCATTTTCTTCCCCATGATTTATTTTCCGAAAGAACAGGTTTTGAAGAGAAAACCATCTGACATTGCATCAAATTTCACCTAAAGGTATTAGCCCAGCTTCTTGAAAACTCTAGAAACTCTCACCTAAAACAAGGGAAATTATAGGTTTGCTC
Source organism: Rhagologus leucostigma (assembly GCA_013397725.1). Taxonomy (NCBI): domain Eukaryota; kingdom Metazoa; phylum Chordata; class Aves; order Passeriformes; genus Rhagologus; species Rhagologus leucostigma. Next base: position 4,256,262 of record VZTD01001040.1, on the reverse strand, counting down.
TTCTTTCCACAGGAGGTGGAAATCTTTTCACAAATGTTACTATAATCCACTAAGAGTAGGTTGTTAGTCCTTCAACAGTTTGTGAGTCAGAGATGTTTATGCTCCTGCTGTGTCTTCTCCTCTCCAGGGTCTAGATGCAGTAGGTCAGACAGTAGCAGCTCATTTTTCGCTCTCGAAACTCAGGGTGTTTTACACCTGGGGCAACTGGGTCAAGGGCACCCAGAATGGGGCACACTTGGCTCCCTCCAAGCCTGTGGGTCACCAGCCTCCTGCTGTGTCTGCCCATCTATGCCTCTGCCACCAGGCCTTCTTCTGGGTCTAACCAGGATGAACAAAGGACTAGGAATCAGAAAGATTGCAAGGTGGGCAGGGCTGATGTGGTGCCTTTCTCCTTGAAGGCAGGTGCTGGCCATAACCCAACTTTGTCCTACTCATGGTGGGGCATGGTCTGAATGCCCTGGCCCATCCCCTGTGACCCTGGCCAGCCTCCAGAAGAGAGTTATGGAGTTCTCCTGACCAGGAATGCTCCGAGTCCCTGCAGGGATTTTTTGGTTCTCCTTGGACAATGGGGAGCAGGGCCTGCCCTGAATCCCTGGTAAGGATGAACCAGCACGCCAAACGGTGCCTGAGAACCACTTCCCCACAGTCCGGGCTCCACATGCTCTGGTTCCTCATTTGTCCCACCCAGACATACAAGAGGTGAGGAGGGCTGGTGGCTCAGGTCAGGGCAGGCAGCCAGGCCCTCCATGATGGTGATGCCCTCAGGGCCCTCCCAGCTCATGTGTACACTGAGCTGACACTGAAAAACACTCTACAGACAGGTGGGTGCTGTGCAATTGCTGCAGAGGTCATGCAGTAGGTGAGACACCCTGCTCCATGGAGGGCCCATGTTGCAGTCCCTTTTCTCACTCCCTGAAAACTCCTTGCTGAGGTGCTGTCTGCAGTTCTCACCACCTTATTGGTACCTCCTCAAACAAAGACCTCTCTAAGTCAGAGGACAGCTCTCTAGACTCTGCTGCACCTCCTTCCTTATGGGGGTGTTTTCATTTTCTTATTTGTACAAATACATGTATCTCAGGTGATAAGAAAAACTATGTGATTTGTGTTACACTAACAACAGACCAGTCAGACGTGAAAGGATTTGCCTGCTATCAAACCATGGATTTGCTTTCGATCTGTCTTGTGCACGGATTGAAAAGATTGGTGTCCAAACCTTGGGAGATTACACAGACCACTTCTATTTGCACCAACAATTAACATCATAGGAGTCTTTGCCACAGGCTGTCACTGGAATCACATTACCAGGGAGCTGCTGGCACCCTTGGCATACCTGACCACTTGGAGAAAGGCTCAAATTGTTCACAAACATGATGGACTTCTATTTGGGGTGGCTGTGCGACCTTACACAAAGCCTCTAATTATTCTGGGGAGTTATGGATGTCAAATTACATGTCCCAAAGACAGCTGCTGCTGAAGAGTCTGAGCTTACTTTCTGAGCCCCATCCTGTGGGTTATTTGTGAATTGCACTCTGAGGTAAACTTAAAATTTTTGAATTGTGCTACAGGAATTCTCATTGAATATTTATAGGAGAAAACTGTCAAGTCCACACCAGGACACAATCTGGCACCTAATTTTCCTGTGGCCAATTAAGAATTTTTAGTTATCCCAGACTGAGTTTAAACAAATGTAATGGGTAAATGTTCAGTTCCAAGCAGCACATTAATTTTCTATCAGTTTAAAGGGAAAGTAAAACAAAATACTCCAAAATACTTGCAAAAGTTAAATGAAGCATTTTAACCCTCCTTCGTCATGATAGCTACAGATGCCCCAGCATCACAATGCAGGTAGAACCTCCTCACCTGTCATATTCCTCTCCTCAAACATCCTACCCTGAGATGCTTTGCCCTTCCCTTCCCTACTTACTCTGCCACAGTCTGAGAAGGTCATCAGCCAGTAATATTTAGACGAAAAGTAGGTTATTAGAAGCTATTTGTACTGTGCAGGGCGGACCATGTCCCTTTTGTTAGGGTCTGCACAGTGAGAAAAGCTCTGTCACAGACTCAGGAACAAAATCTGGGCTACACCCAGGTGACACACCAGCAATGCCAGCAGGCAGGAATCACGGGCTGCCCATTAAGCCTCTGGCAATACACCCTGCAGGTGCAGGACTGACAGCAGATCTCAGCTCCTGTATTGCTGTTGTATCTCATCTTGTGATGTAAGGAAGTCATAAGTTCAGGAGCTGAGCTCTTTTTCTGGGGCTGATGTCCAGCTACAGCTGCCTGAGGAGCCGCCAGTGCAAGGGGTGTGGGGTGGCTGTGTGTGCCACTGGGTGACCCCAGCTGCAGGGCACATCTTCCTGGCGGGGGCAGGAATGTTCCTCATTCCTGCATCACTGGGACAATTTGAAACCACCAGATAACTAATCACTTCCTGGACCATGGCCCAGTTTGTAAGCTCATCTTAAATCATTGAACAGAGTCAGTGAGGGGAGCAAGAGAATTTTTTATTTTAATCATGCAGATTTCTTTTTCTAGTGATGACAAAACCAAAATTGGAATGAGCTCTCCTTTCCAAGAGAGCAGTATTTTTCCACATGCAAAATACCCTACTTCCATGTTCCTCCAAAGATCTTTGGCCAAACTTTTGATGGCTATAATTTAAGGAACAAGAAAGATAGATGTATTATTGAAAATTGTATAATTCAGCAGTATAAAAGAATACTAAACCTGCCATATCAGGTTCATTTCTGAGGATTTTGTCTAAAAAAATTGGCTCAATCTACAGTCCTTAAGATGTTTGTGGTTCACTTCCAAGAGTCATCCAAGCTGAAGCCTGTTTGTAAGGACAGTCTTTCTTTGTAGTCTCTTAGTATTGGGTCCGGGGCTGGATGAAGACTTCTGGCAGGAGCAGACCCATCTTTCTTGGGCAAGAGATAGAGATAGAGGCACACATCTGGTCAAGGGATGGGAGAAGGACTGAGGAAACCCTGAGACAGATGGCACCATAACTGGGTTTCAAGGAGTTCTTGAGAAGAAGGGCAATGGAAAAGAGAAAGTCTGGGCAGCACTGATTTAATGCAAAGACATCAGAAATGCAGTAGGATTCAGTGGCAAAATGAGACTTGTAAGAGACTGCCATACTGAACCATGGGGGCTTCTGAACTTGTACTGAAGATTGATAAGAATAAACTTATTTGAGATAAAAAATAACACAACACTTGAAAATAATTTATTTGGGAGAGTTGAATAACTGTGACCAACAGTTGTCATAATACTGAAAGGAAGTTAGTTTGAATGCAATACAATTTCTGTTAAATGTATATAGAAAAAACACTGAAGTAAAGAGCTTGGTAGGACTGAGAGAAGGGGGATAATCAGAAATTACAGACAAAGGCAGGTTCTTTAATAAAGAGAAGACAAATATTTGGAATTAATATTATATTTTATATTTCAGGGGATAAATAATATTCCATTGAATAGAGGCAGAAGGTAGGAGCTGCTGAGGACAATTGACCACCATTTACTGCATTTTATTTTGAATGATCTGACACTGGCTTCTGCCAAGACAGAGTGCTGACTGTGAAGGAGCTCTGCTCTAATCCAGTGTGATACCTTCAGGGTTTCATAATGTCTCATGACTCATCTAACATTTTATACAAACTGAACGTCTCAAAAATTATAAACTCCCTAGAATAGATTAGCAGTTGCTTAACACCAGCATTTATGAGTAAAGCTCCACAGTGGTGCTTGCTGTGCCAGGAAGGCTGACACCATGGATGACAGCACTTGCAGAACAGTCAAAGGAATCAGCAACTGCACTTGACTTGTGGCCACAGAGCCAAATCCAGATTTCAGATTGAAACCTTGGTGACGGGTCAGAAAAGCTCGGTTGCTTGCAACTGCATTTAAATAAAGGGGGGTTATAGGAAAAAATATTTTCAAAAGCATGTGTATCTGATGGGAAAGCCTAAAAATAGAATGCTGCTTCTATATCACTGTCAATCATTGCTGAAAAAAACAAACCATGATGCATTTAACCTTGGATAAATTTAAGGAATCTGAGCTATGTAACACTCAGTTCCAACATTATAAACACCTGAACTAGTCATTCTGATCATCTAGAACTAGTCAGTAATGCCTCATTGATTGATATAAATTTTAAGCATGCTATGCAGTTAACAAAGTAAGAAGGATAAATACAGTTTAGGGATAAAGCTTAGTCCTCTTCACATTGCATACAGATATTATTAGATGTGCCATATTTAATAAAATATAAGTAGTTGGAAAACAAATGAAGAGAAAGGAAAGGAATAGGACCTTAAAAAGGGTATTTGGTTTTAATTAGTAGAGAAGAATTGTGTCGGCTTGACTCCAAGGCAAAAATTTTTGCTCTTCTAAATTCACTGCAACAGCAGCCAGGTTTCAAAAGTGTTTTGCAATTTTGTTTATAAATAACTTCATTACTCCTCTTGGTTTTCTTCCATTATTTCTGAAAATGTCACTAGAAAATCTGGGATCTCCCAGTGACTACCAGTATCCAGACAGAAACAACAAAGGAGAATTCTTCTGGTAAAAAGGCATTGAATCATGAAAAGCATTGATCTTTTCTACTGGTTTTGCAGATATAGGAACAAAACACTGTACTTCAATTATTATGCATTTTCTAAAGAGACACCAAGAACAGAATTGTTGGGTTTGATGCACTAACAAGCTGCCTCAGCAAGTCATAATCCATCAGCAAATTACACTCAGTATACATTTGTACCAGTATATTTGTTTCTCAAATGTTTCCATTTTGGTATAAACAACAAATAGGTTTGATATATTCTTAATTAAAAATATTATTTTATTTTCATTTGCTACTAGCTAGCCACTTATTTTTTCCTTTTTGTTTGTATTGTGGAAAGGAGATCAGAATGAGCGCTGAACTAAACAAAGGGAAGAATTGATTGACTGCCCATAACCAAAGGCAACTGAAACAAGAGCCAGATGAACCACATATTAATAGCTTTCTCACCATCCCTTGTCAAATTGGGCATACTCATTGGAAAGAGGGGGGTTTGTTTTTAAAGTACTTTTCTGTTTCATCACCAAAGAAGATAAAGTGGAGCTAATAGAGCAAAGGAAATATGTCTCCTGTACAGATCCCTGCTGAACTCAGTACCATCCCCTACAAACTCACAGTTTGTCCTCAGACACTACACAGCCAAGTTAGTGGAGTGCAGAATGTACAGCCGGATAGACTTCTTGTCTGAACAGCAACGCTTGTAACAGCCTCTTTGACTCAGAGTCCTCTGCATCTGTAACAGCAGGAGACAGGACTCATTTCTATATGTGACTTAGGTAACCCTATTTTCTTGAAATGGTTTTGTTGAGTGAAGGAGTTGACATAAATTGGCTATATTATAGGAGAGGGATGGTAAGAGCAAACAACGTCCTGTCCTCAGATTTTCACATGTCAGCCTTATAAGTAACTTGGGGTTTCCTGGTTAGAGGATGTTAAGTGGCTGCAAAACTGATTGAAAAATTATATCAAGGAATAGTTAACAATTGTTTACTATCAAACTAGAAAGATCTTTTGAGGGCGGTTCTGCAAAAGACTTTCCTGGTACTACTCAGGAGGTTTTTCATTAATATTATGCCTCTGGGGGAAAAAATATTTGCAATGTTTGTGGCTGACATAGCTCTGAGAGATGATGAACACACCAAGAATGAAGGCCAGAGTTTAGACTAGTCTTGAAATACTTGTTTGATAGTTTTAAAACAGTTGATTTAATTCAATAAAGACAATGGCAAAATATTACACTTAACTAAGACCAAATGTAAAAGACAAGCTGAAAAATGGGCTGGATAGCGGAGGGAGTGCTGGTAGGTGGCAAACTGAGCATGAGCCAGTGATGTCAGGCTATTGTGAAAAAGGCAAAAGTTAAAATGTGTTGTGGGAATGGGCGTGTCGCTGGAGACACCTGAGGTAATCTTGCCCCTTTGCACAGCATTAGTAGGAACTTAAATGATGCTCTGTCCAACTGAACTCAGCACTATAAAAGACAAAGTGGAAGCAGCCCAAAGAAAAACAGCTGTGGGAAATGTGACATGAAGAAAGACTGAAGGACTCAGGGCTTTTTAAAATAACTGAGAGAAAACCGGTGGAAGATATTACAACAATCTGCAACTGTACAAAAAGCTCCTGCAAAGAAGAAAGGAGTGAAACATTCTCCTTGTCTACTGGGAACGCGATAAGAAGCAATAGGCCTGAATAGGTGCATAGAAAATGCAGTTTAGACATAAGGGAAAGACAGTGAAGCTTTGGAACATACCAGGAGTCTCAATAAGAAGCAGTTTTAAGGACAGACCAGACGAATGTCTATCAGGAATGAGAAGAAAATTTGAGGACTGTAGGTGGCCAAGAACTGCCTGGGAATGGGAACTTGGTGCTATTTTGGTCAGAGAGAGGCTCTGATGGACTCAGCACCAGGCCAGCTATCACAGTTGAAACCCTAATTAAACTTGGTCCAGATTTGTACTTTCATGGGGATTAGAGGACAGGACTACTTCTATGGGGTTTAAAGTTCAACTTGGCTAGATGGATTGTGGTGATGACAAATGTGCAGATCTCACAATGCTTCGTGATTATCTCTACTTCTTGATAGTATCTAAAGGGCAACAGTACTTACAGATTATGAGAATATTTGTTGTTTTATCTAAGCAGTAGTGTGTAAAAACCTTAGCCAGCCAAAGGTATCTCTCTCTTTTCTTCTTCAGAAATAATCACTTGATATTTATGAAAACAGATCACTTTGTTCCTATTGCTAAACTGTGGGAGTCTGCCAAAAGTGTGAAATACATGCCAGAGTAACTTAATCAGACACTATGCTGTGCACTTCAAAAAGTTCCCTGCTCCACTGGAGCAGAGAGTTCTAAGAGTTCATAGACGTTGAGATCGTGGGCAGAACAGAAGGATGTATCTACACGAAAACTGGCACAAAATCCAAGGATGCACGGATCTGTGCTCTTACAACTGCACTTACCAGATAAAGTGTCGTTATTTTCCGTAAATTGTCCGTGTGGGCCTGAGAAATGACCAAAGGAAGACAGACAGCTGGTAATCTACCCTTACTCAACATTAAATCTTGGTCAGATTATATGCAGCCAACATACTGAACCTCTATGATCTCATGGCACTCATGGCAGTACGTACACATAGAAAGGAACAAAATTTGAAGTGATCAGGTCAGGTCCTGAGTTTCTGCTTACATTAAAATGATCAGGGTACTTAGAAGCCATTTTTTTTCCTAAGGAAAAACTGCCATGGGCTGACTCTGAGTCACAATCATCTCTGTTTCCTCGCAAAATACGTCAAAAGATTTCCTGACACTGAAAGCTGCTGAGTGAATCACTCAGCACAGTGTGAGTATCGTCCCTTGATACCTGGATACTGCCCTCTCGCATCATGACCTTTTCCTTTCCATTTCTTCTCACTCCTGCCCCACTACTGCCCTAGCTGTTTTTAACAACTCTCCTACTTGTCCCTTCCTGTGCTCTTTCACTTGATGTTTCTATCTCTTCCCACCTTGTAGCCCTGACTGTAAACCTCACAGTGGTTTTTATTTCTCTGCATTCAAGACAGGTTTTATTTTTCCTAATCCGTGTTGCCAGAACTCCAGCTAGGAGACCACTTCTTCCCTGTTGATTATCCTAGCAGCCAGAAAAGCCTTGCTCTGTCCCTGCAGTGCCAGCCTGGACCATACCTGGCTGGATTGCAGGCTCGTGCGCTGTGGTCCTGCTCATAGCCTCAGATAAACCAGAGGAACAGACTCTAAAAATGTTAGCTGACGACCTTTATATTTGAACAGATACAAATGCATTTCTCAGACAACTCCGCCAAGTTTAAATTTCTTTCCCTAGGAAGAGCCAGAGACTTGTCTCACTTTAGCAACCCTAATCCAGGCCAAGTTTTAAAATGTGAATGCTTTAATAGATCTTTATTTTTTTTAAAAAAGGTTCTAAAGAGAAGCAAACAGGAAAAAAAACCCTCAACAGCATAATGTAAGTACTTTTCTTCCTCACTGTCATTTCTCAACATTTCTTCCTCTCCTATTCTCAGCAGCAACAGAAGTTTTATAGAGGTCCACACATTGTCCTACCCCAGATGTGTGACAGGAGTCACTGGAAGGTTTGCTTAGGACCGCACTGTCTAGAGGTATTTTTATGTGCATCTCTAGCAGGAGACCATGCTAATGTGACTATACTTCTTCGGGTAGCCCAGCTAACTTACTCAGAGCTCTCTGTAGCCTTCCCGCCCACCCTGAATGATGGCATGACAACCTCAATCAAGGAGACTTGGCTTTGTAGGAAAGTCACCCAGCCCATCTTTACCAGTACTTCAAAGTGCTGCAGGCTGTCACTCTGCCTCAGGATCTGCTTCAGCATAGTCCTGCCTGATAGTTAGCCTGGGAACTGATCTGTTCCTTAGAATCTCCCCTAGGCAAACCCTCTTTCTCTAGCAGACAACCCATCTCTTTGAAGACAACCTTGCTAAGGTGACATTTTCCAGAGCCATTTCTGGGAGGCAGTCTTCCAGCATGGCAGGTGTTGGATTAAGTTGGTCTAGCACTGTCGTAAGCAAAGTGGTATCTTATGTCTGGCTAAAGCTGACTGTGGGTGCTGCTACTCTACTACATGTTCATAAAGAGTAGATAGGAAGGAGGAGGTCAAACCCAGCTTCCTTCAAACAGGACCTTTTTTCATTGTTGTTGAAAGTCACATGTTGATACACCTTCCTAGGAATGGTGAAACTTTCTGCCTGTCCTTAGGTATTAATATGGTAGCAACTGGTGCTTCAGAAGTTCGCAGCTAGGTAGAATTTAGCTGGCTCTTAAAATAAATTTGGACCTGTAGAAAAAGATACTGCTTTTTCTTCTTATGATTTGACTTTTCCCATTTCCCTGCATGGAATATTTTAACTCAGTTTTAATTGGTTTTGTTTTGTTGGGTTTTTTTTAACAAAATAATCTCATTGCTATTGTTGTAACAACGAGATGTTGCAAAAATAATTAGAATGTCAGATGAGTGGTCAGCAAAGAGTAACACAGCTTTTGCATTCAAATGGGTGTAGATGTACATGAATATAATTATTTGACCACATTCAGTAAGGATCACCCTATTGATCAATTTACCCACCACATTTAAATCAGTTTCTAGACAGAGAAGGACACTTCAAGGTGTATAACTTAAAAATAATCTCTTGATTTAAGTTTGAGAGTATTTCTTTATCATAATCCTTCTTGACCAAAATTGCTTTAATTTTGAAGGAGATACCAAGAATATAACTTACACCAAGGCAAATATGCAATTTCTGAGATGGACACTGACTTATAATCATACTACTAGGAGGTTATTTCACAATTTAGTTTTTCTAAACGGACCTCCATAAAACTGGCAAATTACCTAATTATATAAGCTTTTGAGTATGCGAAGGAGCTTATTAAAGTGTGTCCTTTTCTCAAACAATATTTATTGGCTTAGTAAAAAAGTCCTACCTCCCCCATAATGGCTGCATCTATTATGATAAGAAATAAAAAACCAGACTTGTGGCTATTGAAGGAGCAAGATTCATCACAAATATCCTACTGGGCATATGGAAGGAACCTTAACACTTTTCTCTTGCTTTTTATTTCCCACTTAAAAGAGTAGCCCCAGTAAGGGAATACTACAGACATCTCACGATTGAAACAAGTAATTTTCTTGTTTGGTAAAAGCATTACTATTTTCAAGTAAAAACATTTACAGAACCCCCTGCATATAATTTAATTTTTTTTCTCTCTGTCTCAGAATAACCCTTTATAACTGTGCTTTTCTGGTATCAACAGCAGGAATGTGGTAATGCAAATCCAGATCTTTACATCCTCGCCAGTCTTACCAAAGCCCAGTGGAGTTTGGAGCTCAGAATGTTATCGTCCTGTAAGGATTTAAGCTCACAGGATAGCAAGAGCTTTAACTTCCTCAGTTGGCTCAAACTTCACACAGGTGAGATCAGAGGAGCTCTCTTGTGCCTTGGTGATGTCCTGGTGGCTGGGACTCGAGTGTCTGCCTTGGAACTGCAGTTTGGACAGTTCTCTGCAGAGCAGCTGGACTGACACCCAGCAAGGCATTTTGTATTTAACAGCAACAGTGAAGTCTCAGAGCAGGCATGAATACTCCCTTAGTGCATTTAAAGCTGCCTGATAATAACAAAAGAGCACAAATAAATTAGCATCAGATATAAAGATACTCCTAAGAGACATGTTGTCTTGAAAAGAAGTGAAGGAAGACAAAAGTCTTAAGTTATCTCTGCAGAAAATCTTCCAGACCAAGAGACAAAAAGAAAAATCACATGGGTACAATTTGGGCTGGGCAAAAACCACAGGTTTCTGTAATGTTAGCCCACTTTCTATTGGGAAAGGAGTGTATAGATAGGATTATTTGTGCTAATGGTTAGGAAGGCAATCAGATAGTATTCTATTTTGAGAGCAGAATTAGGAATCTGTAGCATTTCATAATGCTAGAGAAGACTGCAAGGAAGCAAACTCCACACCAGCACTGGGTACATGAGCATTTTACAATTCTGAGGCAAAGCATATAAAGAGACACTTTTGTTGGCTATTAATACCTTAATTTGAGGAACCTGGATAAAAATAGCAATGAATCTAGTATTTTCACAGAAGAGAAGAAATTATACATTAGCATTACGGAAATGCACTGAGATGACTGGGGACCAAGGAATACATAGAAGAGGCAGAGAAAATGGACAGCCTCTGTTAGGGATATCGCTGACAGATCTAGAATTCCTGCCAAGTTCAAACAGCAGGAGAGAGGATGCAAATGTGTTAGTGTGTAGCTGGTGAAGGCCAAAAGGAATCTGGTCAGGCTCTATTCCAAAGCATCAAGGTGAAGGAAAAGAGAACAGGATTTGTTACTTGTCAAATACCTTCATATTTTGTGTTGGGAGATTAATGATAGAGGTCTCAAGAGGCCAACAATAAAAATGTCTGAAGTTATTGACACTTAATAATGATGACTTTATAAGACCAAAGGATAAAATAACTATTTCTATGGGGGGGAAAAATAATCTCTGGATTGGATCTATTTGATCTGGTGATTATTATCTGGTCTGGTTATATTCACTACTAGCAAGGAGAGTACCACTTGAATATATAAATATCCTTCAAACGTAATCTAATTTCTGTTTATCCATTTCATGTTTGGGAAAACATAACTAAATCTCTGTCTGAACTAATACAGAATGCCTCTAAAAATTATGAGCAGATTATAAATGACTTACTCATGGATGGAGCCTCCGTCCATCTGCATTTCTCTGGAGGCTTGAGCTGCTGTTCTTACTGATCACAAGTAGTACTGATCACTCCTACTTGAAAAAAGGGCCAGTCCAGGTATGTCCGGGTAAACACAGCACCTGCCTGACCAACCAGGCGGTACAAGCAGGCACCGCATTCTGCAGAGCCAGGGGAGAGGGAGAGCCTTTTTACTTCTCCCCTCAGCTTAGTTTCAGAGAGAGGGGAGCTGGCCAAAAGAAGTGTGAAAAACTTAAGCAAGGATGCAGTTTTCAAATGCTCCTCATTTCTCATTCTCTTGCCACAAAATTCTGTGTTCCCTGATCTTTTAAGAAATACGTCAATTTGTAGAAAACTAAATACAGGCACACCGAATGGGTCACCTCCAATCAGAGGAGTTCGGGGATCCAGCTGCATCTCAAAGAGCAGCCTTACTTAATGTCTTTCAGATTCACCTCAGTGCACTTCGGAAATGAAAACAGCAGTTTGATTTCTTAATATATTGACAGAGTAAAAAAGGAAACAAAGATTTGATTTGATTGAAAACAAAGTTGCAAGAGAAGAAAATAAATAAGTAAACGTAATTCTAGGTGGTCTTTGAAACTGAAATGCCTCTTTAAATTGCTTGTGCTCCAGCTGTTACGGGCAGCACAGAAGTGGCAAATGCAGCACCCTGTCTTTTACACCTCTGTCTTCAGGATTAGCTTTGTAAGTCTGTGGCACAAGGCCTTCCCTGCTGCCATTGCGCATGGTGGCATCTCCTCTGCTCCCTCGCCACCCTGTCTTCCTCACTGGCAAGGGAAATGCAGCATTAAGATTTATACAGAATTGGATTGCAAAGGCTTCCTCTCATTGCCTCATGTTATGTTTCCCACCTTTGGTTTTTGAAGCTGGACTGCAAAATGGAGAGGCAGCAAATAGGTTTCTCCCCGCCACCTGAGGGCTTCCGCTGGCATTCCCAGCACAGCCCCTCTAGCAGGAAAGGCTGTATTACAAACCACATTTCAAAGTAACTTGAAAAATAAGTCATTTATCACAAGAAGTGTTCCTGTACGCACATCTTACACACTCATCATTTTCAGCTCCTAACCAGCTTTCCACAGAGATTGCATATACAGATGGCAGACTTGGCAATCCTTTCTTTTCTCACTTTCTTCTTCCTTTTCTCTGCCTTCCCACCCCACCACTTCTGGAGGCCCCTACCATCACAGAACCTACCTTGTGAAAGTGGAGAGGCTATGAGCTTACTCAAAACAGATGTGAAAACTCAGATTTAGATTTTTCTCAGATTCCAAATAAATCAGATTTTAAGAATGTTATCTTTAGCACCAGAGAGCATTTGAATTTGATGAAATTCACACGGTGCTGTGCTAATAAAGTGCACGTTGAGACACAAAGAGCTGGCTGACTAAGGAGAGCAGCCAAACAGGCCGGGGGTGGGATTCCTCCCTTCCTTCTCCTCCCCTCAGCAGCAGCATCAGCAGCCTGCCTTCAGCACTTCCCGAAAGCCACGGAGAGGCTGCTGCCTAGCGGTGGCAGAGAAAGGCAGAAAGCGTACTGCTGTCACGGTTCACCACGGGGCACTGGACAAAGAAGATGGAGGGAAGGTCTCCTGGCTCCAGCCACTGCCCTCTTGAATCCTCTCGGGCAGCAAATCTCTGTTCTGGGCAGCACTAGGGGAGGGCTGGCTCTTTGGCCAGCAGTCAGTACCCAGGTGGCCCTCTCCTTTCTCTGTCAGCAGTGGGCTAGATGGGGCACGGCACCTGCCAGAACTGGCTCACAAGGCTCCTGTAGGCAAGCAGAGAGGTCCTCTAAAGTCCTTGTCAGTGAGGCACCATCGGCATTAACCCAGTTTCCAGAACAGTATTAGGGTGGTCCTTTCAACACTCCAGTATATTCCTCAAGAACCTGACAATAAGTACAAAATTACCACTGATTAAGCTGGCTCCTGGCACAAATTCCAGACAACTGTGAATATTAATGTGGGCAGGACAGCATTTCTGAGCTGTGTGCCCATATAAAAAAGTTACTTTAAAATCAAAGAAATACAGTGACACAAACAAAAACCACTCCTAAGGAGCGATAGATTGTAACCTTGGTTACAATCCTGGTTACACCAGCTCCAGAGTGTTCTAAGTAGCGTGGAAACACAGGATGTCCCTCTATGACTCTGAACAGAAAAGCGCTCTCCCAGTCTGTAAACATCAGAGTAGCATGGGGGAACAGGAAAGTAATGTTCTCTCTAGACATGCTACTACAACTCTGGTACTGTATTATACATCACACACTGACGTCTTTCTTTTAAAATGGATATAGAAAAAGAGGAGAGGGAAAAAAAGCCGCAGAAATTATCTGAGGACTGAGAGGGGAAAAAAAAGTCTTGCACTGAGGGCTGTCTGCTGTGGTTCAGTGATATCATAAATCTAGTTTAGGATACCTCAGTCCAAATAAAAAAATATTGTAGCTATTTGACACCATGTCCAAAAGCAGGACAAGTTAATTATGCTGGCTTAAACCTGTTCCTAAATTTATGAAAAGGTAATTTTATCCTGACCAGCTTCATGTTGGATGAAGTATCATGTGTCTGCACTACTCTAACTCTGTGCCAGATCAGGTAATGTCTGTTCCCCTATATCTGGCATAAATCCACCACAAACCCATAAATTCAGCATAAATGCCATATCGTGTGCAGTAATTAATGCACCAGAAATACGATCATGTGCTCCTATATTATCTGAATCAAACTGATGCTGACAGAGGACCTGACAGCTCTGTAACAAGCAAATTAAAACATGATCCAGTACCGCGTAAGTGATATCATGGTAAGAAAATACTGAAGGATACCACTGAGTGCTTTAAATTAGCACAAGGTGGATAGAAGGAGCAAGGCCCACTGGGAGAAAATCAAAACCAGTCAAATTTAAGCAAGACATTTTAAACATGTTTAAGTAAGGGTAAAAGGATTCAGAAGATAACACTAGCAAAGAAAACACTGGATTTCTCCACTTAAAAAATGATGGATTTTTCGTCTTCTGGGATCTTCAGATCAAGACTTGAAGTTACTCTGAAATACATACTTCAGTCTAAAAGAAGCTACTGGGGCAACACAGCTGGCTAGAACATGAAGGAAGGTAGAATAGCTAAGCACAATAGTCTTTTGAAAATCTATGTTTCTCCATTATGAACTATAAGTCCTTCTGAGCATACCTCTAATGAAAACGTCCCTTCCTCGTGTATGTTTGCTATAGTAGACGAGACAAAATTAGGAATTATAAAAGCTTCCCTGTGGAGATAAAGAAGTCACTAAATTGTGCAACAATGTACAAAGAAACTGTTTCATACAAACATAGAGGAATGCTTAAGTATAGATATCAGATGATCAGTAGTAAAAGTAGGAGTGGATTAACAAAATACATTTATAATTAAGAGTGGAATACCTTTATTCATTTCAAAATTTTAAAGTCAGAGAATGCAGTAGACTATATTGTTTAGGTAAATGCAATTTTATTATTGATCAATTTAATGCTTTACTCATTATTCTTGCAGTCAAGTTTAATGACAAAAGTATTTAAAACTCTTGCTAGATTATTCCAAGTAAAGATAATAAATTGAAAAAAAGAAAAAACAAACAAAAAATCAAGCCAGAGCCTGACATGTCAAACTATGAACCTCTTTTCAAACACTGTATGGCAATGAAATGTTCTAATCCCGTGTGACCAGTACCCCTTGGTAATATGATTTATTCAAAGACATTTTATAGGCGAACAGCCATAATATGCAAGTACACATAAGAGGTAAGTGTGCTTCTTTCTACCCCTCTTTCAGCACTGCAGTAAGACAGCTTGCCTGCCAGCATTGTCACCAGGATGTGGTGGCACTCAGTATGGAACAGGGAAGTCTAATTTCTCATGAGATACTGCCTAGAAAGTCCGGGAGCTGCAAGTGGGCTTAGGCTGGAGCTGATGCTGTATGGCAAAACCCCTGAATCCCTGGTGGTCAGGGATGTCTCCTCCACTGTCGCCTTCTTCCTCCAAGGACTGAGTAAGTCCTTTTCTTTTCATTAAAGGCTTAATCCAGATTACAGTTATTGTGTCACTGATTGCTTAGAATTTGACCCAGCCTTCAGAAGGTCCGAGTAGCTAAAAAGTCTAGAAAAGAAGAAAGCTGCACAAATTCTGTTTAATTGTAAGCTATGCTAGTGGCTAAAAAATTGTCTGTAACAATAAATTATCCTACTTGCTAGAAATTGTAGATAACAATTATCTGTGCAGATTGTTAAAACTTTGATGTTAGCAATAAAGCTCTAATCATAACCACAACTGTGTGGCCACAGGTCATTCTACCAAGGATCCCTCAAAGAACCTGCCCGTCCCATAGTATTGTCAGGTGAAACCCAGAAAAACTTCTATTTTGCAATTTTGCTTCTCTTTTACATAACAATAGACTAGTAATATTTGATACAACATTTCAAATATTAATTGATTCAGTAGAATGTCAGAATGGCTTGTGTGAGAAGGGGCTGCAGACCGTGAGAATAATGTTGGAGTAACATGCTGTATTAGAACGAAAAGTTTTATACAGACTTGGTTGAAGTGAGGGCTTTTACAAGGGAAAAAGTGTACTCCAGCGACAGATGAGAAGATCCCCGAACTGTCTGGGAAAGAAAACATATGAAAACACAGTGCTTTTGCCTAAGTCCAGCAGTAAATTTGGAAGAGAAGCCAGAGGCTCAATAGATGTATGCATACTGGTACGGTAACATTTCTTTCAGGTGTCAAGTGGTGTTCGTTGGTAGTTGTGTTTCTCAAACAATCAGAAATTCCTGATAATAACAGAAAGCATTAAACCAAATTTTGTATAACTACATATAATCAGTACATCTAGCTTTCTGGAAGCCAGCTATGTTATGGGTGTGTCCTCCAGCTGATTCCTCCAGCAAAGACAATGGTAGTGATAACAAATACGTGTCTAAACTAGTGTTTTACCACTGTAAACCATTCTCTGTTTTAAATTTCCAACAACATCCTAGAGTTTCTATCCCTAAACTATCTGTAGAGATACTGCAACTGGATTTTCAATATGTTGATTTTGGTTGAGTAGCAAATAATAATTTTGGTTGAGTAGGAAATAATAATTTCTGATCAAATGTTACGAGAATGTTTTCTACTCCCATGAAGCAAGCTAAGAAAACAGAAATAGGAATTGTGGTGAAAAATGGCAAATCAAGTCAAGGTTTTGCCTCAGATGTTACATAGCTCCTTCCTACATAATGGCATAACATTTTCACATGCGCTTGCCACATGTGAATAAAAGCCAATTTTTTCCATAAACAGATAACCAAAATCCAAATTCCTCATAAAAGAGCTCCACAGAAAATGGAAGTGGAGCAGAAGATGGATTCTGATGATATTCTCCAGAAACAAGTCCCACTGACTGCAGAACCGGGTGACAATTGTAGAGCTATGTCTCTTCAAAATTATCACCAACACTGGGTGAAAACTCTACTATTTCTTTCAGCTCCTGATTAGTAAAGACAGAATTAATTAGAGTTACAGCATTCCTTGACTCTGATAAGACCAGATTTCTAAAAGTAAAAGATATTAAAAGAAAAAAAAAACCCGACATAAATTGGTACTTTGGTAGTGAGGTGAGAATGACGAATTGAGCCTAAAGAACCAACTTTGGTGCCGCGGCTCAGCAAGCCGGCAGTGCCTCTGTTTGCCCCGCGCTGAGGGCAGAGCCGTGCGCTGCCGCGCTGCTGTGCCTTTGCTCTCGGCCATCCTCTCGCATATTCCCACGGCCGGATTTGGCGGCCGGCGCTGCTCCCGGCGCTGCACATGCGGTGCTTCTCCTGCCCGCAACAAACTCTTCCTATGTACCTTTACATAATGTTTGGATGAGTTTCACCCAAACCTTTGCTCCATCTTAGCGACACCTTTCTTTTTCTTTTTTTTTTTTTCCTTTTTTTTTTCTTCCTCCCCCTAAGAGAACAATTCAAAGCATCCATCCTCTCCCCTGCTTCAAGCACCCGAGCACCACCTGCTCCTTCCCCCGGCTGCAGGGCCGGGGCAGAGATGCCCACCGGGCCGGTCTCTAGGCTTCGAGCGGAGTCCAGGGGCGCGGGTGGCCAGCCGTACGCGGGAGGGAGCGATGCTGCAGCCAGGACCTGCCCCGGCCCCACCGCCCGCCCGGCTCCGGCTGCGCCCGCTCCCGCAGCTCCCCTTGGTTTAGTTTCCCGAGGCGAGGCGGCAGGGAGCCGTGCCCGGCAGCGGTACCTGTAGAAGTAGTGCCAGCAGAAGAGGCAGCAGAGGAGGCGGCAGCCGAGCGGCTCGAGGCGGGGCGGGCTGCGCAGCGCCAGCAGCAGCGCGGGCACCAGGAAGGAGGGCAGCTCCTGCAGGAACCAGGCGCAGCGCGCCGGCAGCCGGCCCCGCGGCCGGCACAGCCGCTCCTCGTGCTTCCCGTAGCGGGACGGCACCCGCAGGTACAGCGAGAGCTGCAGCAGCGCCAGGGCGCCCAGCAGCGAGCTCAGCGCCAGCACCAGCCCGGGGAGGCACTGCATGCTCGGGGGCGGGCGGGGGCAAACAGCCCTCGGCCAGCGCCAGCCCCGGCCTTATTAGAGCCGCGGCCGTCACCCCGCCCCGCCGCGCTGCCTCGCAGCTCTCGGGCTCGTCACAGGGCGCAGCCCCTCGTGCCGGAGCGAGCGAGGCGCCCCGACCCGCCCGGAGGGAAGCTGGCCTCCTCCATCCCTCCCTCCCGTCTCATCTAGAGGAGAGCTGTCGCCCTCGATCCCTCTCTCCTGCCCCGCCCGGAGGGAAGCTGTCCCCTTCCATCCCCGCCATCCGTTCCTCCCGCAGGGGAGCTGTCCTCCTCCATCCCTACCATACATCCCACCCGGAGGGCAGCAGTCCCCTGTCCCTCTTGTCCCTTCTCTCCCGTCCTTCTCCCTCCCTCCTGTCCCCCGCACTGTCGGAGTCCGCGCCGGCCCCTCCCGCCGCCGGTCCGGTCCGTCCCGGGGGTGAGGGCGGCGGCGGCAGGCGAAGGGAGGGAGGGAGGGAGGGAGGGAGAGAAGGAGAGAGGGCCGGGGGCGGCGAGGCTGCACGGTCGGCATCGAGCGGGGGCGAGGTGGCGGCGGGGCGGGGGCGCGGCCCGGAGGTGAGCGGGGGTGACTCCCGCAGGAGGCAATCGCTGCCGGCGAGGTGGGAGCGAGCGGCGGAGTTCCCTTCCGCTGCCCCAGCGTGTCACCGTGCCCGCGGCTTGCCCGGCCATCTGTGCTGCCAGGGCTGAGCACCGCCTGGTGCCAGGCAGTGCCGCTCCACTGCCAGGTGAAGAGTAAAGGCAGAGAGATGCCAAAGGTCGGATGGAAATGAGCAAATGTAGATGCTCATGGTAGGACTAGGAAAACACAGTCCAAGACCTACGACTCTGACAAGGCCAGGTCTTATTTGGCATAACCAGAGCATGCTGAAACTTTTTAAGTGCCCCAAGTTTTAAAGATGGTCCTAATGTAAGTACTAGATTTGGGGCATGCCGAGAAACCCTTCGATCTGAACCACATGAAGTAGCTTTGACAACAGTTTACCTAAAACTACGGTCCTTTTCTTTGCCTGTTTCCTCAGGGATCTTCATTTGGTAAGGATTAACAGGATGCTGAATTATAGCAGGAGGGCTAGCAGAATATTAGACTCTGTATTTTTTCTGGCCAGCACAGCGTATCACCTCAAGGCCATAAATTACAGTGTCATCCATGTCATTTTGCAGCATCACTGAAAAAGCAGTTGGATGCAGCTCCGAAAAGGATTGGATGCCACACAAAACTGCTCTTCTGGAGCAGAGGTAGCAACTGATTTTTATTCAGGGTCTGAGTGGTGAGTACACTGGTTTAGGACATGGGAGACTTGGGTTCAATTGCATCTTCTGCTTGAGGGGATTCTCTTTCTGCAGAGGGAGACCAAACCACCATCTGTAATCTATCCTGTAGTTTAGGGGAGGCACTTGTTCTGTTACGCTGCCTATTCTTTGGGGCAGCTACTTAGGGCAGCAGAACTCCTTCAATCATAGACAGTTTCTCCCTGATCCTCATAGAGTGCCGTAGTCCCTAAGGTCATGTTTGTTGCAGGGAGTAAAACAGGTCAAGGTTTTTTTGGCGTCCAAGATGTGTGACATGTTATGGCTGTCAGCCACGTGCCTGAACACTCTTCCCCCACAGAAGATGCCCGTCTGCTTGCAAGCTGCCTGCTGCTTGCAGTGTCTGGTACATGCCATCTCCCAGCTGTGTATGAAAGAGGGCAGGACCAGAACTGTGCCAGCTCTGCCAGCCATAAAGCAGTAAACATGATCACAGGCTAGCAGCACCAGTACCTGTGTTCAAGCAATAGTTCCTGGCTGTGAACCATCAGCGGAGGAAGGTGCCTGTAGGACAGATTTTAGAAATCTGCATCTGTATCTTAATTACAAAGAAGTGGAATCCAAAACAAATGGTTGTGCAGCAAAACAGTTGAATATGAGAACTTGTCAAGCATAATATGCAAGTTTCATGGGGAATTACTTCAAACTGCCTCTAGCGTGATCCTGTGAATCGAAGACACGTTAGCAGTAGAAGCATATTAGAGGCGTTTATGGTGTGCATCTTCTGCTGTAGTGCCTTCTGAAGGAGAACCAGTGATGGACTCAGACTTTCACAAAGCATCAAAGCCAGTAGTTAGTTGGGGATGACTGCGCTATGACTTCAAAAGAATGCTTTGTATTCAAAGTAAAACCCTGGAAGAGGCACAGCATAAGAACTAGAGAAGGGTGTGATCTCAAACAGCACTGGTAGCGTCAGGCAGACCCCTGATCATCATCCTTGTAGGCTGGATTCAAGCTGAAGGGGTCTAGTTGTACTTATTTACAGGGGAAGACTAATGAATAGAAATGCTTCTAGCGGTGAAGCAGTGAGTTACTCACATAGAAACCATTTCCAGTCCATGGAGAAAAGGAGGCACTTTTAAGGTGAGATTCATCTCATCCGAAGAGGTAATGAAACAGATCAATGAATCACAATGTAGAAAAGCTTGTTTCTCTCCGCTGGCTCTAAAAGATGTCTAGAGAACTGTGTCAGGAGAACTGAATCCCACTTTTCCTCTGTAAATTGGGGTTCAGAAGAAATTTCTATGGACAAACACTCCTCTAAGTTAAGTACCATGGCATTTATGTTCATTGTTGGAAACAAACACTGCGTGGTTTTTCATCATATTCAACCACTGCACAAATCTTCCCCTGAGTATTCCTTCTTCTTGCCTAAGCACCACATGAGGGATTGTGGTGAGAAAGGTGAAAGCAGTGCTGCGAAATTGTTCTTTGTATTCCTCAGGGGTTTTGAGAAGGTGGCAAGGTCCGGTGTTGAAAGAAAGTGGTTTGTATAGGATCATCAAAAAACTTTATTTTAAACCAAGCTTTATTTTTTCCATGGAAGCATATCTGGATATTTGTTTCACCAGCCCAAAGGAGCACCAGGTAGTTATAAATCCTGCCCTGAAATTATCTTAAGTCAGCATGATCAAGCTACAAAACACAGACTATTTAATTCAGACTTTTTCCCCTCCAGTAAATTAAAGATATTCTGAATGCTTTTTATGTTTCAACAGTGAATAATTCAGTGGGAGTATTTGTTGAAAAAAATACTTCAACAATAAAGTGTTTGCAGGCCTGCTGAATTTGAAGGAAGAGGGGGAAAATGTACAGGCTAAGCCCTGTTTGCATATCTGATAGGTCTTCAGAACTCCTGGCTTATTTTATCTTTAAAAAGAAAAATCCAACTCTTCTGAAGAATTGAATTGTACAAAATGTATGGGAGGTACAAAATTACATGTGTCATAGGTATATATTTATACATAAGAGTCATCTGGAGAAAAACTGTGGGTCATCTATAAATCTAGAGGCCTATGGAGGTTTTTCAGAAGAAAATTATACATGAAAATCAAGGTAATTTTGTACTACTGCGGGTCTCTTTCCCTAAGTTCAGAAGGTAGCCAAGAATCCTTGTGGCCCACTGTAGAATCCAAGAATGGCTGGGGTGTGGCATTCCCCAAGCTCAGCCTGTCACCTCCTGACACATCTGTGCCTCTTTGGACCCCATGGTGTGTGTCCGTGCTCCAGCAGCTCTGGGTGAGAACAGGGTGGTTCTGTTTGAGTGCCTTCCTGTGGCCAAGAGAAACTCATCTGAGAGAGCTCCTGTAAGCCAGGATCAGAGCACAGTGAAGTAAGAAGTGCTCTGTTCCTTTTACCAAAAGGACCTGGAGCTTGCATGTGGAGAGTACCGTCAGGGGTGTCACTCCATGAGTGAGAGGCTGCATGGTACTTGGTTGCTGGCTGGGGTTAAACCACAACACAGTTGCACAGGTATAATCTTTAGGAAGGGCTCAGGACTAAGTTTTGAATGAGAATGCTCAATAAGGCGAACAGTTGCATACGGTAGTTCCTCAGATGTCTCAGAAGTTATGTGTGCACTGGTGCAATTTTGAACAAATGTCTTTCCAGTGCTGACATGAATGTAGCTAGACAGAAGTTAGGAAACACTGGGAGCCATCAACTGCCATTCACTGTTTGGTTTGCGTCATATATATCCTGTGCTGAATAAGGAACTCTCCATTTCCTCTTGCTTCATTCGCTGTTGTGCTGTTCTCATAAAATCTTTGATTCCACAAGAGCACAGAGTTAATAATCCAATACAGACATTTCGCTCTCAGTCACAAGTGGTCTTTTACTGCTTAGCAGGAATTTTCATGCACTGAAGCTGCATGACTGTCACTTTGCATTGCATGTTAGATTCAGCAGGTGAGATATAGAACATTTTTTTTAAAAGAGTAAATTATTTTCATTTTCCTTCAGTCAAAGACATTTGTGCATAGGAAGAGTGGGAACCAAACAACATGTTGTTAGAAAAGCTCTCTTTATAAAGGCCTCTCCTTTGAGTTGTGCAAGCAACTGTAGAGGAGCATTTAAAACAGGAGAAGTGGGCATTAACTTGGTTTGTGAAATTTAATAAGCAACTGTTACTTGTACTCCTAACACTGATGAAAGTGTGAGAACAGGTTTTGAGGAAGACAGGGCAGATTAGTTCAGTGTGTGTGACGAAGGAGGAATAAATCTTTTACAGGATTAACTTTAACCTAGTGCACACAGAGTTTTGCAGCAAGTTATTTTTAATAGTGTGTTCACATCATTACTGGAATGAATATAAAAATATAAAACCTATGACAAACAAAAGCCCACAAAAAATAGGTAGAGGCTTCATATTTTAAAACTTTTAAAGACTTTCCTTTTACTTCAGATTTTCTTGAACAATACTTATATAGAAAAGCCATGAGATCAGAATCTGACACCCAGTTCTCGCCTTTAATTAATCATCTTTTATCTGGTGACACTCTTGCTATGCTTTATGGTTTTCACATTCTGATCTCTGCACAGTTCTTTCAGCAGAGAAGGACAGTACCCTTACACCCACATTGCCCCACCTATTCCAGTTTGTTAGCACTAAAATATCCTACCCACTCAATATTACAAGAAGATGAGGAAACACACTCAGGTTAACTGTCTGAGCTCACTGAAGCTGAGCCAGAGAATCACAGAATGAAAAGCAGGGGGAGCTTGAGGAGCACAAGAGAATCTTCCTCTTCTGGTGTCTGATGTAAAGCACCAAGCCCACACAGCACAGAACTGCAGTTTCTGTGCTCGCCAGAAGCTGGGACATTGTCGTTGCAGACAGTTTCTCTGGGGAAATTAGTTATAAACTCTAATATGTTTCTCCCGATCACTGTAAACCACATATTTTCAAAGACTTCTTTCTTGGCATGTCCCCGATGGGGAGACCACCTCCTGACAGATTTCATGTGAATGCTCCAAAGCTTGGGGGTGCTAGAGCAGCTCAAAGAAAATGTCAATTTTTTTTTTAAGCTTGGTTAGTTATTTTCTTTTCAGAAACAGTTGAATTGTTGGCTGACCTTTTCCAAAACTTTGAGCAGGCACCAAGCTTGGAAAATGGCAGACTGTATGGTTAGAGCTGGAAAAGTTATAAACAACATAAGACAGAGCCTAATTATGGGAAATACCAGGCATCCTTAATGATTTTTGGTATTTTTTCCCTTACCTGCCATGTGTGGAAGTAACAAACGAGGTAGAGCAGTCCCTATGCTTCCACATTTCCCTGCCTGAACAGCAGCAGCGGGATTTGCCACTGTAGCACTGCTGTTGCCTGCCCAGCCTGTGCCTGGTGGCACAGGTAGTGTGAGCCAGCAGTGCACGCACCCTGTGCAAGCTCTGACTATGCCAGATTGCAGGCCAGATGCCTTCCCTGGAGAAACCCAGCTCTTTCCAGTTAAAACTTGCGTGCAGCTGTGCCACAGCTTCCAGCTGATACTACTGGGTTTCTCCTCCATGGAAATCGGGAGTCCAGGAAGGGTGCAGGACACGGACAGGTTAGGTCTGGTGTTGTTATATAGAGTTGACTGGGAAGTAGTTTCTGAGTATTCAGGTTCTGCAGACACATTTTTATACCTCATTTGCCTGTGTAGGATCTGTTTCCAACCATGTAAATTAGAGAGCCTATTGGTTCTGAGCTCTCATGGTGGTTAGCAAGTTCAGAAACAGGAAATTTGATGAATACTTTAGGTCTGCGGTTTGCTAAACTTCTAGCAATTGTTTTCTGTAACGGGGAGGCATGGAAAGTTTTCTCAACAACAAGCACGCACCTTCCTAGCTGGCTGTGCTGCTTTGTTCCTCCTGTTTGCTTTGTTCCTCCTGTTTGCTTTGTCATGCCCCGAGGCACCAGTCCCACTTGGGCTCCTCTGAGCACTCGAGTATCCAAATTATCTCCTGAAGGGAGACTCCAGAGGTGGAGCCTGACCTGCAGCAATCCTCAGGTGCTAGAAAACTCTAGGTATCCTGCAACAAACCAGGGTAGCCCAAGCCCTCACTTAAAAAAAGAAAAAAGACAGAATGGGATGTTTGGGATAATTCAGTGTGATCCATTGCAATGACTATTTCTATATGATCATCTGTTTGTGTTATATACTGCCTTGAACTTTCAGAACTGTGATAGCTGCACGAGGAGGAGCATTGCCAGGAGGAAGAGGGAGGTGATCCTGCCCCTCTCCTCCAGTGGTGAGGCCACAGCTGGAGTGCGGGCTGTGCTCTCCAGCTGTCACAGAGAGATGGCGCTACTGGAGAGAGTCCAGCAAAAGGCCACTCCGATGATTAAGAGCCTGGAGCACCTGTCCTGTGTGAGTAAAGGCCAAGAGGGCTGGCACTGTTCAGCCCCGAGAAGAGAAGGCTTAGGGCAGATCCCATCAATGCACACAAATACCTGAGGGGAGGGTGTTAAGAAAATGGAGCCAGGAACATTCCAGTGGTGCCCAGTGACAGGAACAGAGGCAATGGGCACACACTGAAACACAGGAGGCTTCCTCTGAATGTCGACTAACAATTTTTCACTGTTGCATTGACTGAGCACTGGCACAGGCTGTCCTGAAGGGTTGTGGAGATATTTGTCCTCGGAGATAGATATCCAAAAGCTGTCTGGACATGGTCCTGGGCAGCCTGCTCTAGGTGACCCTGCTTGAGCATGTGTGTTGAAACAGATGACATCCGCAGCTTCCTTCTGACCTCAGTTCTTCTGTGATTCTGTTAAAGTCTTTGGCAGCTTCTTTTAAATTGAGGTAGGGAAGAAATTGAGTGCCGGTAACACATTTCTTTCAGTAACTGGATGTATTTCTTTGTGCTTTCAGTGCATTTTTATTTTATCACAGATTTTGTGATTATTGCCACATATGTATAATCACATTTATACTTAAGATTGCTAGTCCTTTGTGGTATTTTGTGTTCCATTTCCAATTGTTTACTCTGCCAGAATTACAAGAACTGAATGGATCTAACGTCTTCATGTGATCTGTTGATCATGTTTAGGGCTTTACGACAAAATTCAATAGACCTAAAAGTAGCAATAATATTAAAATGATGATGCTGGATCGTGGGTATAACTTTAGTTTGGGCAAGTGCATAAGCCTCGTCCAAGCCAGGACCGAAACCACTGGTGACACAGCTGAGAATAACTGGTGTGTGAATTGCGAGTGTGTCTGGGACTGTGACCTGTCCCAGTGAGAGCAGCGGAACAGGTCATATTTTCAGTGACGATACTCCAGGCAGTCCACAGACTCAGGGACCTATTTTGCATGTAAGCTGTTTACAGGGAACAGACCTTTGCCAACAGTAAGTGCCAAGGCATGCATTATAATCCCAACAGAGAGTTATTTGGTTTAGGCCAAAACTGTGCCAAGGATCATTCTAGCAATTTAACAGTTGCCCTCTAGTGCCATTCATGCCACCATCCAAGTCAGCAGAGTAGATGCAGCCAAATTTTGTCAGAATGTATTTATTTTTAATGGAAGACTAGATTCCTCTACATCTGTCTGAAGCCATTAGCAGCTTCTAAAATAAATTTCAAAGTCATGAATCAACACTTTTTTTTGTTATGTTTTTAAAGAGGTGGGACAATTGGCAATTTTGTAAGCCAATCAGCAGAGTGCAAATAGTGAAAGAGAAGTTTTTCCTTGAACCATACATCTGAGCAAGAAGAGTAATTATGGGTATCTGTCGTTCCAGTCTCAGTATCTGCAGAGCCACTGAGGCCCCATCTGTTAAGCTGACTCCCGGAGCCTGGATATCCTCTCTCCTACCTGGCAGGACAGCTCCTTGCTGATTTTTTGCTTATCTTCTTGTGGAAGTTTGGTCTTCACAAACTATGAGAGATCAGCACTTCATTTATTTCTCTAAAGAAAATGTAAACAACTGCCTCAAATAAATATACTTAGGTGGGTCCTAATGGGATGTCATGTAAGATAAGGACCTTTATTTCCAGATCTCACATGAAACAGAGCAGAGTTGAAACCTTCTCAGCTGTCTCCACTTTCCCCCATTACTTCAGGTACTTTTAAATCCATATGGTATTTACAAGTTATGGTACCAGTTAAGAGAGGAATTCTGTTTCCAGATTTTCCATTAATATTATTATAAAGAATGTTTCAAAAAGCTCTAAAATGAGCTATAAAATACTCCAGGACTGAAACAAAACAAATTCATCAGTATTTTAAGATTACTTGCTTATGAAGATTGAAAGTTGACTTTATAAAAGTGAAAGTACCTTCATAGAGGTAAAATACTTGATGCTGACTGTCTAGCTTATCAGAAAAATGTGTAACAAGAACCAATATGTGGAATTAAAAACCAGACAATGCCAATCAGAAAATCATGATTTTTAAAGCTGGAGATGACTGTCATAGAATAAACTTTCAAAGAGAAGTAGTTGATTCTCTGTTGCTTAATGTGATTTCCAATTAAGACTGGCTGCATTTCCAGGGAGTGTAGTTCAGGTAAATATAATTACCGAATGCAATACATGAGTAGCTGGATAAAATAAAGTGGCCTCTGTTAGGCATTTAGAGAAGATGAATTAAGTTCTTTCTGGCCCTGAAATGTGCGAGTCTATGAGAAGCAAGAAGAAACCATTACTGGATCTATTAAATCCACTTCTGTTCAGGTTATAAGCATGAGGTTATGAAGCTGTGCTGCTCATACCAGAAATATTCTTCGCTTCTTTGACCATTCAAGAAGTCAGCAAAGAGCCTAGAAATAAAGAGCTCTCCAGAACAGTGTGACACAGTAACCCAGCCACTTCCACCTGTCACACGGAGCATGGTTGAGTTTCTCCAACAGAAGACGGAGAAAATAAATAGAATCAGAAAGCCACCAACACAGCTACCAACACAAACACTTACGAGCCCAGCCTTTAGAGTTCAGCTTTTCATGCTCTGCATTGAATGGTTTGATTAGATTTGCAGCAACAGTAAAACTAATATGACAATAGGTTAATGAACAAATTTTATGTGGTTGAGTAGTCAGGTGGATTGTTGCGTATGTTGCTGATGTTTATATACCTTCTTGTAAATCAGTCAATGTATTTAGCTTAAACAGGGAAGTGATGACAGTAAAGATCGTGCAATGTAGAAGTTGGAAAACCAGTCTCCTTAGGCTTGGTCTGCTAGAAGTTCAAACTCTTGATCGTATCTCCAATTATTTCTTTGTGTATTTTTTTATTTTCACAGTTTGTTTTAATTTTTGGCTCTGTTATTCTTTGGCACTGATCTAGCAACAGGACACCACATGTTGCTGTGTCGTAATTTCTGAAAGCCTGGCTGCAGAATCACTATTTGCCAATGTCTACTAACTTCAACTTCTAACAATATAATAAGCAGTGGATAGACCCTCATGAAAGTATTGTGCAGAATGAGAATCAGTTGTGTCTGGCAATTGCAGTAAGGATCAGGCTAATGCCATCTGGATAATGAAAAGCACACAGCATTCATATTCGTCATTACAGCTAAAGATCTCAAGTCCAGTGCCTGAAGTGCCAGCAGGAACTGGAGGAGAGACACAAGGAGAGTTGGTCACGGATTGAGCAGAGAGTGGTGGCTGCTAAATCTGCAAGGGGTAAATGCAAGGAAGGACAGGTGTGTGATGTGGGGCAGGGCATGTGTACTGAACGTATGATTAAAGATGTTTGTGGATTCAAGCAGAATGTTTGAAGTACCTCAAGTATGAAGTGCTCAGTGCAGAGTTATCAGGTGACTAGATGTAGCAAAAAGGACTGTCCTCTGAACTGTAAGCTAACACCAAAAGCTATGGCTTGTTGGATTTTTAAAGTACACATCTGTGGTTTTCGTAGTTTAACCAGCATAGCATCTGATTAACATGCACTTATTTTCTGTTTGCTACATGCCTCCTCCCTGCCCCTCTAAATTCATCATAAATGCATTGAGATTACTTGACAAGATTCCTCTTGACTTCAGAAAGGTTGAATGTGATCTTTTCTTAGATTTCAAGAGAATATTTTACTAGTAGTTGGCTGCCATTTTGTGTCAGATTTCATCAGTACAATTTGAGAGGAGACCCTGGGGAGGAGATCCTGGGGATGTGTATTTTCTCATGATGTTTCTTCAAATTTTGCTGCTCTAAAGTGTATGCCTGAGGAGAGAACAGAAGTTTACAAGAGAAAGAATCTTTCCATATTTTACCCATCACTCAGGAGATCTGTGTTCACTTCTCAGATCTGCCAGTAGCTCACCAGGTAGTTTTGAGCAAGCTCTTCAGTCAGTTTTCCCCTCTGTGCCTGTTTAGTGAAATGGCAATTATAACACTCCGCTAAGTCACGATTCCCTGGCTGGTGAGAAGGCTAGCGTGTTCGGGACTATCACTTTCTTCAACGCTACAGTGCTGTGAGCTGCCTGCTTAAAATAGACCGCAAGGAACCGCAGTGAGGGGAGTGTGCATCACCAGCCCTGCAAGACCTCGTTTCTGGCAGCAGTGCTCCGCGCAGAGCCCGTGCGTGTGCTTGGAGCACAAAGCGAGCTGTACTTGTGATGGAGCACTGCTGACTTCACAGCCTGTGAGGCTGACACATTCCTGGCACGACCTTAAACAACACGGGCCACACTGGCTTTATGACTCTGCTATTGAAACATGGTTCTTTTATTTCACTCATGGCAGTATTCTTTCAGGAATAGTTTGTAATTTTTCCTGCTTAAGTTACAAGCATCTTCGGTTGTTCTTCTATTTCCTTTTCGTGTACTTGCAAGCCTGGTATACCAGGTGTGGTAAGGGAGGGGCCATAATACTCTTTATTTCTGTTTTGCTAGGCTGCTCTGACCATCGTACAGGAAGTTGAAATCTCTATGTTCAGTCCCTCAAGCTTTTGACTGTTTGCTTTCTGGAGCTGTTGAGCATGCCTTCCTAAAGGACTGGCTGCACTAAGAGATGTATCAAGCTTATACTGTTTAGATTGCTATTTCGTTTATTGTGCTCCTTTTTGTGTCTGATGAGCATGTCCAGTGACACCATTCATCCTGCTGTCCATTTGGGAACATCTGACGAGCTGGAGCAAAGGTGGAGTGAGTTGAAAGGAACAGAAGAGGGTAAGCATTGAACCAAAAACTGCATCTCTGGAGTAGTAGCTCTAAAGTCATATCGTCCCCTGTAAGCAGATGTCCTCCCATGTAAAGCAGGGTTGCCAACAGCCCTCTCCAGAGGCTTGGCTCAGCTTGAACACTTGAGCAGAGCAGAGAGGCCCTTCCTGCCAAGTCTCCTCTTGGGTCACAGTGGCAGAATATGTGGCTTTCCTCCATCAACTCACTATCAGTTACGCTTTCCTCTCACAGTGAGCTTGCAGGCCTGGTCTGAAGCCAACACAGCTCAACAGCACACTGAGACTTGGCATGAGCTGGGGGAAGAGTAGGGGAATAACCTCTTCGTGGGGATATTCTGACATTTTCTCTAAGTTTTGCCTCCTCCATGGTTGGAGACAGGGACTTGCTGTTTGGGAGTACTGGAATCTAGGCTCTGTTTCAGAAATGTGGCATTTGCCAGTCTCTTGAAGACCCACGTACATTTGTTCAAGTTAGAAGTATTGTTATCATTATCTAGAACTAAAATTAAAATTTATGGCTTTTTTTAAGAGAATTACAATAAGATCAACATGGTTTTGGCAGAATTAGAGGACAGCTCTTGCTAAGTGCTGACCTACATAAAGAAAAAGAACAAGCTGAGAACATTTTTACTTGGCATCAATGACAGGAGAGAAACAACTTCGCCTGCATTAAGCCATATGCCAAGTCCCATAACTTAAGAAGTTCTACATATTGGCAAGCATACAGAACTCATACACTTTTAAAACTTAGCAAATGTCTACTTTCAACTTTACAGAATTTCTAAAAATGTCTAATTGTGATAACAAGTGGAATATGAATTGAAATGAGCTAAAATTAAATTTCTAAAAGTAGAATGAGCATTTAAATTAGTGCATACCTAGGAACAACTTGAAATAAATTTTGC
The DNA here is from genome assembly GCA_013397725.1 of Rhagologus leucostigma. Taxonomy (NCBI): domain Eukaryota; kingdom Metazoa; phylum Chordata; class Aves; order Passeriformes; genus Rhagologus; species Rhagologus leucostigma. Next base: position 4,226,014 of record VZTD01001040.1, on the reverse strand, counting down.
CGCCTCTTATGCAAACATTCTGAATTCATGTATTATATATCAAAGTAGCATGTATTTTTACAAATACCTAGGCAATTCGACATATATGAAATTGTAAATGTGTTTCTACATGATGCTTTAGATATAAATTCCATCAGTCAAATGGAATTTATCTGTTTGTTTACTGTTATCAAGTGAGCGTCTGACTGACCTGTTGACTTGCTGTATTGATTCAGCATGAAGCCATGCCTTTTCCTAGCTGCAAGACAGACCTGCATACAAAAACATTTACTTTTCTTGGAATGAAAAGACTACAATTGGAAGCCTATGGGAAAAAAAGTCTGATTTAACCATCACATTCTAACCTGAGCACCAAAAAAGACAAACGTTTTCCTCTGAAACTAACTGAGCTGCGTCAAAGGCCATGGGCACAGTCAGGGTCTGCAGAGCCTCAGTAACTCAATGTGCCTTTGAGAGTTGAGTTGATGGAACCAGTTTTACAAGTAGCAGGTTGCTCTGTCTGCCAAGGAGCACCAGGATAAATCACTGCCAAGGGAAAACTTCCAGCTCTAGAGCATGGAGGGTTTTCCTCTAATTTACAAACAATCTTTAAGAAATTTTTTATGACAGAAAAGACATTCATTCTCCTTTTACCTCATCCTCAGAAAGGCTGGTATCTTTCTCAGAATGAATTTTTAAATGATTTTACTTTAAATTACTGTATTTTAACAAAAATGTTTTGGTTTTCTTAAAAATGGTGAAATATGTATTGTTTTTCCCATATGATTGGGGTCCCCAAAAGTGCTGAACATTTCATCTATTCTTTTAATGTGACTTAGGCAGATACCAAGCACGAAAATACAGCAAGAAAGAAAATAGGCAAGTGCCAGTAACATTAAGCAGAGGCACGATTATTGTCAGTGCTTGTAATATCTTCTGGAATAATAAAAACAAGCTGGGTCTATTTATGCCCTTTTTTGTTATGCTTTTTAAATTTTACTTAGGCAATTTAATTTTCTTCATCTATGTTATAATATGATGATTTGAACAGAAAAGTTTATGCTGCTGAAATGAGGCAGCTACAAAAGAAGACAGTAGTAACTGAGGATTTTTTTTAATAGGAAAAAAAAGACTTTTACTGATATTGTATTTTTTTTCCGATTTAGCACTTTTTTTTTCGCAAAATAATTGGAAAGAATTTCACTGCTTTGTTATGAGTTGAAAGCAAAATATGTAAAAATGTCCTGCTGATGTACATACATTGTTCTATCACAGCCTGGGCTGAATGTCCCACTTTTCTCTGAAAGTTATTAACAGATACCGAAAAGCTTGTGGAAAGCCTTATGGAGGATCAAACTCTATCCTAACAACCTTGAGGGGTTTTGCCATGGAGATATGCCTCCCCACTGGCGTCTTCCCAGCAATCACAGAATGCTAAAATATATCAAGAGTGGTGGGAAAACAGCCACTCCTGAAATGCACCGGGTATTGTGACAAAAACAGTGGACTTCGCATTAGGACTGTGCAAAAAAAAAATAAGGATAATATCATCTATTCATAATCATCAAAACATCTCCAGTAGAACTCATCTGACAAAGGAGTGTTACGTTAGGACACATAACAATGGTACCAGAAATTTGCCAGGAGATTTAACTGGAAAAATGCCTTTCCATTTTCAGGCACTCCCCACAATGGCAAGAGCAAAAAGAAATTAAATTCAAAAACTGAAAAAAATTATGGGAAAAAACCATTTAATCTGGCAGTTCTGCTGGTGGTTGGCTAACATTTTTATGCCATGTAGCTGTGTGGTTTCTCTGTTCTGGTAACCCCTGCCTGAGCATGGCCTACAAAGAAATGTGTGTTGATCTCATGAGTCATTCCCAGGAGATGGCAAACATGACTAAAAGACTGGAATACAAGACACATGTTGCAGGATGAAAACCAAAAGAGCTGAAGAGTGTTTAAAAAGGAGATTAACTGTACAGAGACTTTGTAAGAAAATGGACATGAAGGAAAAATGTAGAACACGATCACAGTACCCTTTGCTGTTGTTGTCCTCCAAAGCTGCTGCTCGAGTGCAGGGAGTCCATTGCAATCCCATGGAGAGCTGAAGGAAAAGACAGTTGCCTCACTGGTCCCAATCCCAACACAAGGAGACCACTAATGGTCCCTCTGGCACACAACTACCATTCTCCATTACACACGTACCACAGACTTTAGTAAGCTGTGCAATAGTTTGCTTGGCACAGGGTTGACATTGTCTTGCTATTTATGAAATCAATAAAAGCTTTTTTGTTTATTGAGCATATGTTCTTGATTAAAAGGTTTATTGAAGCACACTTGTCCTTCTCTAAAACATGTGGATGTCTTTTGGGACGGACAAGCAAATTTTCAATGTCACAGAAGGTCATATTCAATTACAAATACCATAGCATATTAACAACACATGTACAGCAGCTTCAACATTGATAATGTGCCATAACGAGCTATTAAAGTCCATTAAAAGGGTTGGGGGCTTTTTGTGAATCGGTGCATGAGGAAGTACTGGGTCACACCTAATGCGCCTGCACCCTGCTTTTGAAGTAGAACTGCCTCCACACACTTGTCCAGATGACGGAGGCGCTGAGCAGTCACCTCTCCTTCTCTCCTCCATGCTCTGCTAAGAGGAACTTTCTGCTATCCTGCCACCCACCGAGTAGGCATTTGCCTTTAGAAAATTCTAAAACACAATATGCATTGGTAACACAAGGCAGAAATTTCTCAAATGCTTCAAGCCATGTCCTGACATGTTTCCATTTTTCTTTCCCCCTCCCAGAATTCATGCTTATTATTCAAAAATTGGTCCGTAGCTCAGAAGATATCGTTCTCAGATTTCGACTTACTGAGAAGCCTGTCACCCTGAGAGCAGATAAAATCAAAATAGCAGTAGTACTAACAGACCATTTAATGTCTGCAATGTGAGGCTGTGGAAAGTGAGGGATATGCAATATATATGCAACCAAATGAGTTTTGAAACATCTTGGCATAAGAAGCTATTCCAGTACTTTGTAGACCATGTAACCTAATTCAATTCAGGGACAGAAATATGGAAATGTGTTTTCAGGTTCAGTTCAATATTTCAACAGAAGAGAAGCAAATAAAGAGAAAAAATTAGTCAGTATAAGTCAATAATGGATTTCAAAAGGATGCTCTAATTTAAAATGTTTAAAAAAAGATGCTGAAGCTGTTTAAATCTGTAAAACATAAGTTAATATATCATTCAAAATTTAAAAAATGTCCTATCTTACCTAGTTTTTGTTTTGTTGAAAAAGAAAAGTCACTAATCAGTTATTTGTTTATCTCTACCTGAGGCTGGCTGCTGTATGGCATTTCTTGTTCTCTTTCCTTCAGTTTTAATCCCTTTTTTCTATTTACACTCCATCTTACTATCTCCATCTCATTCTGCACCTTTCCTTTTAGGTTAAAAGAACCCAATTTTTTTTTAGTTACTCTGAATCTAGCAGTGAAAGATGATGATAAGAAGATATTTTACATAAATGTGCTTGTTTGTTTGCTTGGACAGCAGAGATCACATTCTCAGCTCTCTTCTTTAACAACAGTTCCCAACCAAGAATTAGGGTAAAAAAGCAACATAAAAGTTGGTATTGAAAATTAATTCTACATTACCAAAACCAAGTTCTAAAAGCACAACAGCCTATTCTATAAGTTATTGTAGTGAATAACTTCAGCCAGTATGGGCTTTTGATTTTATGTTACAAGCATTTGAAGGTGACAAAAGTACATTGAACATGTTAGAGACAAATATATTACCACTGATCTATTAATTTGGAAATGTGGATCAATTGGCCAATTACCTTTTTATCTTTCTCTATGCAAAACTTAGTAAGAACAAATTGTATTAGACCTAAGCACTCATTTAACATTTCTTCGTTAGCACAATTACATTCAAAGACTTGTCTTCATGTCCTACAGGCCAAGTTTTACATATGTTCAGCCACGGTGTCACTGAATTTCCACTTCTGTCTGTTGTACAATCAACTGAAACATCACCACATTCTTGCATTTTGTCTTTGTGGAAGAAAGTAAAGCAGATTTGGCAGTGAAGGAATGTTGCAGCAGAAAGGTTCACAAGATAAGAGCTGGATGAAAACCAAGACTATCGTAGCAAAAAAGTAATCTAACTTGGTTTTATTTTAAATTTAAAATGTGTTTTAAATTTAACTGCAATTTCAGGGCAGAATTTCTTTGCTTTATGGAACAGTGGCTAGTAAGAGTGAGTTTTACTTTGGGTACATCAACTCGAGTTTTCTCTGGGTTTATGAAGGCTTTTTCCTTACCATAGCACTGTCAGTTTGAACTGAATAAGGTTTCCTTTTTTATTTTTCCGTGCTCTTCGTTCAGTTGAAAAGTGTCAAAGAAATTGTCATTTCTTGAGAGACTGGCATCTAGCAGTCACTGTTACAAGTGAAATGTTAAGCAAACTTCACCACCACAGAGAAGCCTAATCTTTCTAATTGGTGTGTATGGTAGGATGCTGAGGTAAGGCTGGAGAAGATTTCCTCATTCTAGCAGATATTAAGCATAGGATGACTTTGCATCTTTAGTTTGTTTCTGAAATTACTGAAAAAGTGCTTTTAAAAGTATTTTCTTTTGGATTCTTAGAGAAGTCTAAGAAACTCTGACCTGCGTGCAGCAGGGATACCTGTGTGGGAGGAGGCCTTGGTGTACTCCAGCTTTGTATTCCTGCTGCCTGGAGCAGTGGCTCATGAAATACATGTACCTACAACATGCTGGCTCCTGTGGAAACCCTGCTGACTCCCCCCCTTTGAGCATCTCAGCGGATGGCCTTGCCAAGGGAATGCTCAGACCGGAGGTACAGGGACAGATGTGGGATAATGCCACAGCCCCTCATGATGACTAATGGACACGGGGTGCTCATGGATCTGGGGCTTCCTGGCAGCTGAGCTCTCCTAGGCCCGTGTAGCTTTGACCTCCTTTGAGGAGAATATTTTTAAGTTGATATTCCTTTCTATGCCAGAAGCAAACAGGTTGCCCCCAAAAACGAGTGGCCTCTTTCCAGCTGTCACAATTAAAGGCGTCGTAAGGAATGCAGGAAAGCCACATGCCATAGTCTCAATGGATGCCAGTGAGAAGTGGGCACCTAAGCCCCCGAGGTGCCTTGGAAAATCCCAGACGCTTATGAAACCAAGCAACTCTCAGCTGTCATTACACATTCCAGCAAAGGCTGTATGTCTCTCATTTGCAGGCTCCAGACTGTCTCTCTTTTTAACTGGGGAACAGTGCTGCTTCAAGGAGCGACGACACGGTCCTGGTGCGTTACAATGCAAAACCCTTGCTGCTCTGAAAGCACCCATGGCCTGAAATATGGGGACAACAGATCCCACTGAAGATAGGTTCATACTCTGGGTGTCAAAATGTTTCCCAAGGACTGGGCTTCCTGTTCAAGCTTTTGCTATTTTCCCTGGTTTGCATTTTGCCACTCATTTTTTCCATTCTTTTGCTGCTAGCTATTTTTCATTAATATCTCTGGTCAGCAGGAACCTACCCTGCTTCAATTTTACAAGAATTTTGACAATTGAAATTCACCCCATCGTGTTTTTCAAAGCAAATCACAACAATTCTTCATCTATTACAAGCTGTGAATTGCTGAGACATCTGGCCCAAATTATGGCTTCAGCTGGCATGAACAGGAATTTACTCAATGAAAATCAGTTCCTTCCAAAGAGTTTGTTTCATCCACACAATATTTTGAAATGCAAGTTTGAAAATTAGTAAGAACTCTGTGTTATCACTTATTACCCACTAAAGGTTGATTTCCTCCACTATTTGAAAAACAGACAGAAAATCAATTTCCCTGAAATTTCATTCATTTGTATCAATTCTAAAACAAAATTTCAAAATAATAATATTTGAATGACTTAAAATGAAAATGGGAGATTGCAATCCAACTCCTTCAGTTCATTTTTAGCCTTCCCATTTCCCTTTCACTGTTACATCGCAATTTTTTAATGTCAGAAATGTTGCTGTCTATGCCTGTCTATGTCTGTGTTGCTGTTTCTATGTTGTCTTGGGGTGACGCTATCATGTGTATCCCCTATCATGCTCTGTGCCCAAAAAGTAGTAGTGTGCCTTTTCTGTGCCTTTAAACTGAGCTTGAAGAAAAAAAAACAACCCAGATGAACTTTCCAAAGCAGCGTCTCAAGGACACAGAGATTACACTCCTCAGTGTTTTCTCTGACTGCGGAAGGCCCGAAGGGAGCACCCTGCTTGCTTTTTCTTCAGCCAGCTGGTTTTTTTTTCCTTCTTGGTGTGAGACGGAGAGCTGAATTTTGTTTCCTGGGACTTTGGTTTTTTACCCTTCTTCTCTTCTGAACTGTTTCAACAACACCAGAACACATCAGGAGAATTTTCTCCCCGAGGCCCGGGGGTGGGCCCACGCCCTCACCGACCAGCTCCGAGGAGGAGAGAGACCACACCTACAGAAGGACTCTGAAATCTTCCCAGGTTTCTCTCTATAGCGGGGGTTTTAATTCATTATTGAGCATCATTATCCTTTTCCTGTGTGTTTGTTAAAATAAATAGTTTTTATCTCTTTCACTTTCCTTCGAGGAAAAATTTCTTTTTCCCCGAACCCTGTGGGGGGGAAGGGTGGCTGCAACCTGGTTTTTCTCTCAGGGGCTATATTTTGGCCAAACCGGCACATATGTCTACAAGGTTCAAAATGTAAGAATTTGCCTTGGGTTTTAATTTATTTTTTTCACCAGCTCAGAATTTGATCACGGCTGAATCATCTCAGTAACAGGCCCTGTATCTCACATCAGGGTCCAAAGAACTGACTACAGTTTATCTCCATCTGCAGACAGATGCACTGTCTTCATCCCAGGCTGTCTGAACCTGGGTAAGTACCCATCTGCCCCACACTGAGGAATTTTACCAGGGGCTCACATGCCTCTAGGCAGATGAAGTGCAGTTATAGCTTGCAGTATTCACGCAAAGGCACGACTCCGCACACAGGATGGAGAAGTGTAAAGCGTTTATTGCGCAGCAAAATATTCCCTAAATACCAGCACCCAACAGGATATCGCATCATATAAACAGGGAAGATGTTCACCTCAGTGTCCCCCAATCACCTGGGATAGTGCACAGACATTGCCTATTATGGTACCAAGTAAACAATACCCTATAAGGTCACAAACTACAATTATCACATCTCATTGGTCCGACGCTGCCCAGAAACCCACAATCCTCTCTCAGCCCATCCTCGGTGACCTGGATGCACTCCCAGGATCACCCCCAGGTCCAAGAAAGAGGCTCTCTCTCCGGCCCTCAGGGCCTATCTCTCTTCCAGCACATAGTGCACCCCAGCAATAGCTCGTCAGGGATTTCAGCTCTAGGGCGCCTTCTGCCAGCCTTTCATTAGGATGTGAAATCCTGTATTCAAGCTCTTCCAGGTCCTGAAACTAGTAGCACAGGTCACTTGGTGCCCTTCTTGGCTACTCTCACTTCTTGGAGCTCCATCTATGCTTGGGAACTCTCATCTCATCACTTACTTTCTCCAGGGTAAAAGATTAAAAAGGAATGCAAAGCCACTTTAATTTCCTAGGAAATTATACACAAAAGTATCCCGAGCTGTGATGTGCACACAGCCAGTCTCATCCCTGTCTGTGAGTCTGAGACAGCAGACACAGCAAAAGCTGTGGAGACCTTGCTGCACTGTAATCCTCACTGATATGCCCTCTGGATGTGCACAAGCTCACTGGAAAGTAAACACAGTTCTGCAGTGCCTGCTTAGACCCTCAGGGTCTGATCATGTCCTGCATATCTTCTTTTACTGGCATCTCAGTGTCTCAATAGTTTGTGCTGGGTTTCCACAGAAGAATTTACATCCTGTTCGAATGCTGCACTTTGTGAGAGCAAACAGCTCTTAACAACACCTTGTAAAGTCTCATGAAAGCAGTACTGTGAGATGCACCTTGTTAGCTGTCCTGACAGCTGCAGCCTTAGATACAGCAGCTGCTGTAAATACTAGTGAAAATACAGTAGGGGCTGCCACAGTGTGCAGCCAGAGTGACACTGGGTTGCTGTGAGGGTCAGCCATGCCCAGAGGTGAAGTAACACGGGTGTCGGCATTTCATAGCCCTTTGCCTTCTCTTCAAGTCAGATCCCATCGCAGTTAGAGGAACCCAGGAAGTACAGGAAGGGCAGGAGGCAGGTCCCAAACACAGGTGTCTGCTGCCATTTCACACACCGTATTTTATACGCCTCTGCCTCTCCAATGTGCCTGTCTATCCCACTTGTCTTTAATCCCTCTGCACCAAACCCCAGGCACGTGCCATCTATCATGCTTTCACAGCATGAGTTCCCCATCAGTGAAAATGTCCTCCTCCTGCACCAGATCAGGTGCTCATCAATATTCTCCCTGCCTGTTTGTGATCAAACCTTTCCACTTCGTGGTTTGTCTGCCAAGGGTCATCATACAAACGACAAACAGAGGTCGTGGCTGGAACAAAGCGTGGCATTTGGTGACACCAAATGCATTTCTCTCTTTCCAACTCACCTCAGTGTTTCCAAGTGCCTGCCTCAAGTGTATGTGGTTATTCTCAAGCTTATTTCAGAAAAACAGTTGCATTAAGCGCATGTTTAAGACCTATAAATTTACTTGAAGATTGAATTATAAGGTTTAAAATTAATTTGCTCAAGCACATTCTTGTACCAAGGTGTCAGCATTATGTTTTAGCTAAAAGCTGGTGCCATATCTTACCTCAATCTCCAAGGCAAATTTCCAGCACGTTATTTGGGAGTGAAGGAATTGCTGTGTGAAAGAATGTCCAGAGTCCCTTGGCCCTCAACAGCATTTGGTTCTGGGTGCATCAGAGAAACCTGCAATTTTCTCTCTTGCCACCTACACAGGGCTTCTCTTGACACGAGTTGTGAGAAGTCTGATTTTAATGGCAAGGCCTAAGTATGCTGCTTTAACTTCTCTTGTGATTAATGTTAATGGAGTGTTCTTCATATGTGTCCAGTCAGTGTCTAGTTTGAGTACAAGTTCGGAGTTTTTGGTTGGAGTGACAACCATCTTGGCAGAGGGTTACACCCTCTGAGCTTGGGAGCAGGGAATCAGGGATGTTTTTGCTCTCATCATGCTCTGAGAAGGATATGTTCAGTAGGTTTTATGGTTGGATCTTAAGATGGGATAGGGGTGATCTTTTTTCTGGATTTTGCCTTGTTTTGCGTGCCTGATCAATGTATTGAGGTACGTGTCTCTATACCTAAAGCCTGGCAACTGGAAATGATACAGGCTAAAGAGAATGAAAGCTGCTGTGCGTGTTGGACCAGTGATGGTGCTGAGGATCAGTGACTATCAACCATTTTAGTTTCAGTAGTTTGTCTGAGGCTCAGCAATTGGCTCCTTTTCAGTTTCTGTAAAGTGTTTTGTGAACTGTTTGTTGGGGGTTTTTAGGAGTTGTTTGTTTGTTTGTTCCTTTCTTTCCCTCTTAAAGAATTTTTTTCCCATGCTAAGGGACAATTGATGGGTGCTTAAGGAAGACAAAGGACATGGCCATGGGAGGCGGAGGCCTCTTTTTGTCCTCTTTTACTTTTTTTCTTCTCTGGTGAGGGAGGAAGATGCCGAGATTTTGAACTGAGAAAAGGGGTTGGATACAGTGCCTATTCTTCTTCTTTCTTCCGACGTTCGGAGGGGAAGGAGAGGCTGTGGTCGCTGTAGGGAGAACTCACCGTCACTGCGGGGTCCTGCCTTCTGCTGCCTTCCTTTCTACCGTGAGTGGAGTTTGCTCGCTGGAGTGGCTGTTTGCTCTGGGACCCTTTTCACCATCTGCTTGGGTGCCTCAGGGGGCCCGGGACCCCAAGCCCGCCTTCCCCTGCTCTGCCGGGAGGCAGCTGCCCTGCCTCCGCCGCTCCTCCCCTTCCTCTGCTGCTGCTTTGAGGCCTTTTTGCTACACTGTGGCACTGCCAGCACCGCACCCCCCGCCTGCCGAGACCTCCCGGGTTTCCCACTGCACTCCGGAGCTCCGTGCATCTCGTCTACCGCCCGAGATTTTGTGTTCGTCCCTGCTGTTCCAGCCTGCTGTTCCCGGGGGTCCTGCTGAGGCACCGGGATCGGCTGCCCAGGGGTTTGTGGAGCCTTTCTCCCATCCCCTCCCGGCTCGGGCACGTCCGCCATTGCCGCGTGCTCCCCGAGCTCGCTGCGGAGCGCCCCCTGCCGGCGCGGGGGAACCATCGCACCCGCCCCGCTCACCGGGAGCCGCCAGCGCCCCTGCCGGCCGTGAGCGGAACTGCACCGAGGGGAAAGGGCCTGAGAGCCGAGAGAGGCTGCACTGGGTTCTGGCTCTGTTTGGTGTTACTGCCACAGTTATTGTTGTTTTGTTTGCCTTGCTATATCTATCTATCTATCTATCTATCTATCTATCTATCTATCTATCTATCTATATATAAAGTAAAGAACTGTTATTCCTATTCCTCATGCTGTTGCCTGAAAGCCCCTTAATTTCAAAATTACAGTGATTTGGAGGGAAGGGGGTTACATTCTCCATTCCAAGGGAGGCTCCTGCCTTCCTTAGAAGCCACCTGTCTTTCAAACCTAGACACTGTTCAAAGTGTGGGTTTCTTCTTTATACAGTGCGTGTTCCAAGAGCTGATAGATTTATGTTTTGTGCCAGAGGTGCAATTGGTAGACTCAGTTACACCGACTGTTTCACTAAGTAGGCAAGAGAAGTTTTCCTGAGTCGTGCTGTACAGCTTGTAGCTCTGTCTTGATTTTTTTTCTGTTCAGGAAGTTATTCCAGGTTGTTTATTGGTGTTTTAAGTGCCTCTTTTGATCAATGTAATCTCTTCTTTAATTAATGTTTGTGTTTCTTCCACTGACATCTGTTCTTTTGGCAAATTGTTTAATGCCTGACCTTTTACTCTGGGGGAGTGATTTGAAACACTGTTAGCTAGATGCTACATGGAAAACATTTGGAACAGCATTCTCTCTGATCAGTAATTTAGCCTTGGCTGGTGTTTGGTAACATTTCCATTTCAAGGAAAGACAGTATAACTCACGGCATTTTGGTGCCATGCTCTTTGTGGTCCATTTGACAGGTTTTATTACGATGGTAGATAATTTATTTTCTATCTTTATTGTCTCTAACAAAGCTGTAGATAAGAATTTGAATTGATGCTTCATAGCTCATGTTTTATTTCAAACATTTTCCTCCCATGACTTGCTATGATTCACCCTATATAAAGCATGTAATTGTGGTACTGTTGGAATTTCTCCTAAAGAGATGGATTTCTTTTGAGGGATGCCTTTTTCTCCATTTGAGCAGTATTGGGAAGTAGGAAAGTGAATATTAATTTTCTGTAAGCAGCGCATGGAAGGTCTGGGATGCACAGAACTAACAAAATCAGTCTTTTGATGAGTCTTAGGCGCTACTAAGAGTAAATAGCAAAAACCAGTCTTGTAGGAGGTGTTGTATGACAAAGTTTGTGGTAAGTGGTCTCGGCTTGGCTCCTGAGCGCCCAAACTTTTGCACCAGCTCCCTTGTGCTTTGCTCTGGGCTGAAGTGTGGGACACGGAAGGCAAGTGGCAGTGTCAGGAGGCTGGGGGAATCTTCTTTGACCTACCATGTAAATCGACACATACAGGAAACCAGGAAAACCACCAAAACGTGGCTGAAATGCAAAGAGATTGATTGCATTACCTCGCTAACAATGCCAGGCAGCTGAGAAACACAGCAACACAGGCTCTGTTAGGCTCAGTTCATCCTAGAGACCGGAGGCACACAGGGACACAGGCTCTGTTAGGCTCAGCTCATCCTAGAAGGCTTCGTGCACACAGTTTATCACAAGGCTGTGGTTTTATGATCTCTCTCTCTCCCAGAAGGAGGCTGAAGCATATCTGTTAGAGTGTTATCTCTTCACGGGAATTCTACTTCTTGAAGCAGGCAGAGGATGAAGGCATAGTACGTGGAGTTTTCCCACACAGACTTCCTTAGAATTCCCATCTACAAGGTCACTTCAAGTGAAAACCATTCCCTCATCACCAAATCTTCCAGTTTTAACCCTATCCTCCCAACACCTACGTTTTCCAGAACAAGTGTCCAGTGGTGACTCATCAGATCTCATTAAGATCCTGACAGTATCTCAGCTTTGGACTTGCATGGTTGGACAGGAGCTGATTCTCTCCACAGTGACCCTTGACTCAAGCAGCTGTGTTCCTGGGGATGGCACCCAGCGCTAAAGGTTTGCCACTTGAGATTCACAAGCTCTGTTAGTCTCTTTTTTCAGGCCACGTGAAAGACACTTAGGGAAAAGTTTTGCTACTTAGTTATCACCAGGCCTTTACCCTGAGGCTTGAGGACAGATGGACAAACCTCTAGGGAATGAGGCAGTGCAGAGTTTTGTCCCTTCTTTGAGTGTCATCTTTAGGCCAAGAATCTGACAAATAGACTGCAAACTCTGTGGTTTTGCTGTGAACCCTCATCATTCCTCTTTTGTTCTCGGTAGGGTTTTGTCTCTGGAGCATTCAACTTTTGCCTAAAATACATGAGGTTCTTCCGCCAGTTTGATTTCTGTTGATAGTGGATGTCTTTTGAACATGAGAATTAAGGGTTCTCGGTCTGTATTCCAGAGTATTTTGGAGTAACATTTGCATTTGTCTCCTGTGTTCAGTTACTGTAAAATGCCTAGAAAATGAGACAGGGCTTGGCCCTTGCTGAGTCTCTTTTTAACTGAGGCTTAGTTAAAAATATTGTGGAATTGTCTTTCTGGCCTTTCCATTTTGCTTCTTCTTGGCTGCATCTGAGTGAGCAAAAGTATTTGAAGCAGGTATCTGAAAAAATTGAAATCGGATGCAAATGAAAGTTTTCACTTGATATGCAAAGCCTGACATAGAAATTATTCAGATAATTTAGAAGATTTCAGGGGGACTAGAACAAATAAACTTCAGCCTGATATCCTGAAGGCTGGGTGGAAGTAACCTCAGAACGATGCAAACCCACAGAGGGCAAACAAGGTGGCCTGAAGATGAAAAAACCAAAACCACAGGGGATAACTTCAAAAGGTGTAGAATGGAGATGGGAAATTATCAGTTGATGAAGGGAAATTTCCATTGAAAAAATATTGATGGAAAAAAATGAACGAACTATACATGGAAGACAAAGAAGATGAGTATTGGCTAAGATAGGTTTGTCAAGTGTAAATAATGCTAAACTGGTTTGCTTTTCTTCTGCAACACAGATAACATGTCTTGTGGAAAGGGCAAAAGCAAGAGTTTCCACATCCCATGATTCTAGCCAGGCCTTCCCTAGCACTCTTTCCTTTGATATTACAGTTTAGGGAAGCACAGTTTGGATGGTTGGTCTTCTGTCTTTTCTAACGTAGAACCATGAGGAAGCTCACAGCGCTCCACAGTAAATTCTGATTACTGAAAATATGCCTGCTTCTCTTTGCTACATTTCAGAAACCCCTTAAAGGCAGCACATCACAAAGGCTAAAGACAATACTTTCCCAATCACTGCTTTACACAAAACTACCACAGGCCTAGTACAAAACTGGTTGCACATACGACTACAGAATAGACCCTGGTGATCCACTACTAAACAAAAAACCATTTACACCTGGGTTAAATATCAGTTATGTCTTAGACTTTTTGTGACTTTGTCCATTTTTACCACTACAGATCCGCTTGTAAATCATTATGTGACTTGAAAACCTTGACTGAATTCAAATAGGCGTAATACATCTGAGTAGATTTTTTTAGTCAACAAACTCTGTTGCCTCACTGTTCACACACGTCTGATTTTTTATGTACATGTTGAAGAGCAGAGACTCCACCACTGATTCCTTAGGGATTCCACTGAAGCCCTTTCTCCATTGGGAAAACTTTGTTTTCTATTATTCAACCAGTTATTGATGCACAAATTCTCTTCCTTCTAGCCCCCTGGCAATTTAATTCTTTTTGAAAAGCTTCAAAGGAATCCAACACATATTGTGACTTTTCTCTACGCAGTATGAAACTTTTCCCAACATATCACATTTGTCTCTGTGACTTCTAGTCTTAGTCTGTGCCATGACCCTGAGTGGAAATCAGGATTGCTCATCTCTTTCCTGGATTAAAAATTAGTGTCACATCTATCATCTTCCATTCCTGTGGCACCACAGCTGAGGTATTATGCCCAGATGGATTATATATCCAACAGTAGCTTCATGACTCAATATCTGAGTTATAGCTATATTCAGAAACCTGGTCTGAATAGCTTCTGGCCCTGCTAACCAGACATTATTCATATCAGCACCTCTGAAGTCTCATTTACTCATTCTTTAGTTTTAGGAAGGTTTTTTTGCCATAAAGGAAGGCTAAAGTCCAACACAATGAACACTGAAACTTTCCTGCTAACGTTATTGCCAGGACCCATTAACTGTCTTGCTTGCTCGTTTTACACCTCGATATCATATTACTCCCACAGACTTCTGGCTGGTTTCTGTTAGGGTAAAATACATCATGCTGGATCTGACAGCTCAAGAGAGGCGAGTTTGCCACAGCTCCATACCCCAGGTCAAGCCAGTAGTGAGGCTAGAAATGCATTCCAGTAGGTCCAGGCACACAAAGCACTTCAAATCACTGAAATTCCTGCCTTTACCCTCCTTTGGTTCCTCCTCTAAGTATCTTGACATAAGGCATGAATAATTCCAAACTGCTTTTCCCATAATGTGTCCTAGAGCTCAAGACAGTGATCCCCACAGATCAAAAGGAGATGTGGAGAGCGGTTCCCGATGACACCTCGTGATGGGTTTCAAGTCTGGACACTGGGGCTGAAGTCCTCTAGGGACAGCCCTGGGAGGAGCCTGGAGAAGTTCCTCCCTCATTCTTTGGGGATCCTTGATTTGGATTCCCACTTGCCCTTGAGTCTCTGTGCTCCTCTGGCTTCTGGAGATGGACCTTTGGTGGTCTGATGGTCCCTGTGATGGGCCTGGGAGGACCTGAGCAGGGTGTTATATGCCCCCCACACTCTTTGCTCCTCTCTGGGTGTGCAAATGAGCTTTCATTACATAACCTAACAATTTCCTGTTTCTGATGTGTTTACAAACACATCCTGCTTCTGACATGTTTAAAAACATTTAATATTAGCTTTTGCCTCTGGTGAGTTGCTCTTGAAAATCTTTTATCTGGTCCAACTTTTTTATGTTTTCGCATTTAACTTGACAGACATCATCTTTATTCCTTGCTTGAAATAACCTTTTTCTTTTTTTTTGTAAACTTCTGTTAGCTTCTGCTGGTTAACCACACTGACTTCTTTGCCTTGTCAGGGGTCTTTCAGAGGTTTTATTCATTTGAGAGATGCATTTAGTCTCAATTTCTAATATGGTGTCCTTAAAGAACCTCTGGGATGCCAATAAGCATATTGTCTTCAGTTCCTTTTTAATTCCTTATCAAACAGCATCTTCATTTTCTTCATAAATCTCTTCTAAAAATACAAAATAAGTCAATTTTGTGGGGTCTGTGTGTGTGTTTGCCTTTTTTGTTCCTGCCAGAAGGCTGGATTTAATACATTATGAGGCCTTGTATGGGGTTCTGTGTAAATGGTTACCCACTGAGCCACATGTCCTGCTGTGTCTTTGCTGCAGGTCCTCTGAGGTCATGGATACAGCATGACTCTAATCACTTTAATTAGTTTGTGACACCACTGAAGAGGATGGTCTCCCCTTTTCTCTCTGCTGCTGCTCCTTCCCCTCTGGATCAGGAAACAGAATTCAATAAAACTATGTGACACTTAAAAGTTCCATTTGAAGCCTGCTGCCTTTCACTTCAGGAACAGCGTGTTAAGCAGGGAGTTGAGCTGTGTAAAGCTCCAGCTCAGCTTCCTTTCAGGTTTGGCTGGGGCTGAAAGTGCTGCCAAGAGCAAAACTTTAACAATTTGTCTTAGGCTCAGCTCTCATCCAGTTTCTTGTCCCAGCTTACTGCAAACCCACTGGGCAACGTGTCCTTTGATCCGTCACTTGCCGTGCTTGAGCAAGAGGGCCTTTACTTGGCTTCTAAAAAAGCCAGTGTGGAAGTACAGGAGGTTTATCAGGAAGAAGTTCACCACCTGTTGGAGGAGCAGCCTTTTGCACTCTTCTGCAGTTCTAGGGGAAAGGTTTTGGCCTCTGCAGATGGTAACTTTTTTGCAAAGAGAAGGAGATTGAAAACATCACTTCTTACCACCTTTGCCAAAAGCACTTGAAACAACTTCAAAGAAGAACATCCCTCCTCCATGCTCAGAGTGCAAAACATCCCTTTGTAGGGAGTCAAACCAGACCAATGAAATGGGGGAGAGACATCTTCTTTGATCATTTGTTGCTCAGACGAACTCCTGGGTAACAGTTTCTAGGTTAATTAAATGGTACTTTGTACTGACAAGCTGAGCTTGTGTTAAAGCCTCAGGATTTGTTTGTGTGGCTGAAAGCTTGCACTCCCTCACAGTCACAGCATAAACCACAAACCTTCCAGCTTAGTAACATGCAAACATAATAGCAAGCGAGGTACAAGACCTGACCTCTTGGCTTGAGTATTGGCTTTGGGGAATGAGCTTCCCGTGTCAAGAACTGGTTATCTTCTCAAAATCCTTTTCTTTTCTTCTGGGAAAGGAGCTTGCATTCAGTTTTCATAAACTTTCCCATTTTTGTTTTCTTTTTTTTTCTTTTTTTTCGACTGCTCCCTGATCAGACTGGCTGGAGGAACTTGCTTTCTCTGCAAAAAGGAAGAAGAAAACAAGTCTTGCCTACTCCTTTTGTGATTAGGGGTAAGAGGAAGGAGTGTGTTATATATGGAGCTCTGGTTGCTCTGTGAACTTCCCCGCTCCTTTCCCATGTCTGCACGTCAAGTCTTGCAAAGCTGAATGTTAGCACAAAAATCCTGCTGTTGTGGGAGAAGCATGATTTCCATGTGGTGCTACTTACCTGCTACTTATCTTAATCTATCTGAAATAGTTCCTGTCATGGCAGAACAATTAAAGAAGAAGTTCAGCTGTTTCTTGGGCCGCCCTTCTTTACCTGTATTTTATTCTGGGCACTTCTTCCACAGATTCCAAAAGGCTTCAGCTACAGGAAAGAATAGAGCTTAAGACTGCCCTGTGGTGTTGTGTGTGTCAAGCCCCTGGTGACAAGCCTGACTGTGAATGCTCCCTCTGAAATGTTTCTTTCTACAGGGACACCACGGACAGCATCAGATGCTGCAATACAAATACTAACTAGTGCTGGGCAGCATCTCCAGAACAGATCCAAACAGCCAGGTAGCTGGCAAATGGACATCAGGGTCCTAATTTCTAATACGTGCATATGGTGGAGCACATGCAAAGTGACCTAGCAAATGCAGGGTAGTCCCACTCACAGAATTGCCAGCTACACATGTCCAAAAATCACACATCAGGCTCTTTCTTTATATAAAGGGGTTAGTTTTAAAATAATTACATTTTAAAAAATACCCATGACCTTTTGCTTCTTTGAACCCTTTAATGAAAAACAAGTAACAATTTCAAGCTTCTCTCTAGCTCATGACAGCTAGAATCTGAATTACTACTTGTAGTCAGTTCTGGAATTGTCCTGTGTTCCCTGGGCTGTGGGAGTCAGGGCTCTAAGAGACCCTCTGGTAGCATGATAATTACAATAAAATGCCTCGGTTCCACAGAGCACACCCTTGGCACTGGCAGGGCAGATCTGTTTGTGAATTTCATTCTAAATAGCTGTTGGATTTAATTCTCTTCTGCTTCAGTTATTTACATTCAGGCAGTGTGTGCCTCTCCAGGGATGGTCTCAGGCTCTCCCACCAGCACGGATAGTCTGGCTTTCAGCCTGACCAGCAAGGGCCATGGGAAACCCTGAGAGGGGTTTGTCCCCACTACAGCACAAGATTTCTGTTGTCTTTGCGCTTGGGAAGGTGCAAAAAGCTTACAGTGCAGCTTTCACACAGGACCTTTTCCAACACGGCCACTCTCTTTTAAAGTATCTGAGTGCTTTGCAACCCTTTGGAGCTGGTATTTCCAGAGAGAAGAACTGCAAGTCAGCTTTTAATTCCGTGTGTGGGGAATGAAAGCCTACCGATGCTGTGACCACCATGTGTGTTTTTAGATCGAGACACTGACCTCAGGATGTGTTTCAGTGGAGGTGAAGTGCTGGTAATTTTTATCATAAAGCTGATAAAGGTAAAATGTAGGCTGTGAGCACGTGGCCAACCTCAAAAAACCAGCACTCAGTTACAAAGCACCTTTGCCCTGCCTCTGTGAGGTTTTTATCAGGGCAGTTTTATTCCAAGGTCATAATTCTAAGTATCTGTCACAGGGCCAGGACCCTTGGACAGAGGCAGTACAAATGCAGCTCTCCAGAGCACAGAAGAAGAGACCAGGATAGAGGAATTACAACTCAGAAGGCCAGCAAAGCTCCAGTCTATGTTCCCAGAACTATTCTTGCTTTTTGTCCAAAGACTAGAGTGCAATATGTAAGCAGACCTGCCCTCTGCCCCGAGAGCACTCTCATCCCTCAGCTACAGGCTCTTTCTTGCTGATTTTCTCTGATGTGGGTTTGAACATCCTCCAGCTGAGAAAAGTTTAAAAAGCATGTGTCACATTTCCTGAGCACGTGTTCAGACCACTAACACAAAATTTAAGCATTACCACCGATGTAGTTTTTTTTTTTCCTGCTTTTGAAGGGTGCAAAGAACTCGTTTGGTTCTGAAAGGCAACCTGTTAGCACTAACCCTCAAAAGAGGACCCAGGTTTGGGTGACCACAGTCTGGAGGAAGGGACTGCATCTTGACCTTTCTCAATATGTCTCTTGAAGGCAGACTGTAGAGGCACGCTAACCCATAGTATGCCTGGTTTCCAATCCTTTAAAAGGTGCCAAACTTCCTCTGTCTCCTGTATCAGGAGTATGAGCTTCAGGTTCTGGTTTCCTTGTCAGTGGCCCTGATGGACTGCTGCAGCCTTGCAGTCCCATAACACACTCAGGAGTTTAGAGACAGTGCAGGCAAAGTGTGGTGGACCACGGCTCCACTTTCAGCTCTTCAGGTTCACCGCACCCTGATTGCTTTCCCTCAGCATCTAATGCAGACTGAAGCTTGGCTTTGAACTTTGGAGATATTACCTCTTGCTGCTAGGGAATAATAATAGAGCATTTAAAAGGAAATAAAGAGTGGTTTACAGCCTTCAAAGTCATGCAATTGAAATTTGATAGAAACGATGCTTCTGGTGTCAGATACTTCATTATTATAACACCACCAGAAAAATACATGTTTACTGAAATTATGGATTTTAGTAGATTGCTATTGCATAGCAAAATCGTGATTAGTTTCCTTTTTAGTAAATCACCTAAGAATTTTCCACACTGATTGAAGGGGCTAACCTGACCTGGCAGTCACAAAAGAGAAAACACATTTTTAACGCAAATCAGTCTTGTCTAAGGATTTACTTTCAGAACACTATTTTTGTAGGAAAAAAAATTACCATTGCTAAGACAACCTTATGTATTGTCATTCTAAATATAAATCTGCTTGCTGGAAGAAGACTGAGTAATCTGTTCTGATCTTCAGGACGAAATAATATTTTTACTTCAGCACGAAACAATACTCAACCCTTTCACAGTCCAAGGTAAGACAATCATCTTGCCAACTGCAGAGAGAAAGAACTTTTCTGAACCAACATTAGAAAAATGTTTTTTTCATTTCAGGACAAATTTAAGAGTGGTGTTTCTCTTCAAATTGAGTACTTGATGATGCTAAAAGAAGAAAATATAACAGATGAATGTTAATCTTGTCATGGTCAAAGTGTGCTTTATTCTCTGAGTATAACATCACATCGAAATAACTTTTCCGATTCCCTGAGCAATGCGGCAAGCCAGTCAAGGTCCCAAAAAATTCAAGTGTATTCACCAGACAGGTCACCATGGTAGTGGGATCGTGCTGTGAAGATAGTAAAATCTGTGTTTTATTTTAAGTTTCTGTGCAACTGTTAGTTGCAGGGACTCTCCTGCCTTTTTCACTTCTCTGAAGCTGATGCCTGCACAAGTAACACTGCTCCATGATCAGCCGGACTGATAAAGCCTGGTTTCCTGTGGATCCACCTCCCTACTTGAGCCATGCTGCAGACTTTCTAGGGGATCCCCATCTCCTCCTCCCCCTCCTTCCTCTTCTCCCACGCTGCAGACTTTGTGCTCAGCTTTCCCCCACTGCCTTCTCCTGGCAACACCCTCAGCACCCCAAACTGCTGGGGCAGCCAGCAAGAGCTGCAGGCTTTTCAGCAAGCAGGATGAGGATAAAGTTGTTGTCTGGTGGGAGAAGCAGCAATAGTGGTCCATCAACATCCTTTCAGGTGTTGTACTGAGCCAGGCACACTCAGATCCAGAATGTCCAAGTCTGCCTTTCCCCCATGGATGCCCTCCCTCATACCAGAGAATGAGGAACAGGCTGATATCACACCTTCCTTCGGCACAAGCCAGAGCCTGTGTGAATTTATCTGTGAGGGGCATTGCACTTTGTTCACAGGATTTTTTGTCCTTAGAAATATTTCACAACTAAGAAAGGAGAAAAAATACTCATGCCATGAGTTCTGTCTACAAACTCTCTCCCACTTCTTGGCAGTGGAATTTATTAGTGGTGCTTTGGCACCATCATGCTCTCCCAGGATGAAAAGATCAGTTGTTTAAGTTGTTTCTAATTAATACACAATTTTAAATAAATTTTCCACATAAATTAGACTTTTACACTCTTCAGTAGTACCAGATGGACAGAGTCATCTGTCAGAGATTAACACTCACTAAAGGACCACTGGTATTAAAAAAAAACCCCAATAATGTAGCATTCCAAAAAAGTTTTGCTTTGTACATTGCCCGAACAAACAATTGCATGTAAAACTGCTCTTATTTTCAAAGATCATCATTTATGAATGCTTGTATAATACTTTACTGAATTTGAAACAAGAGATTGTTGGATGATTAACCCATTTTTAGAGCTTGGGGACATTTCTGAGGGTATCTGATCTGGGATGATGCTGCATAAAAAAAATGGAGAACTGGAAATCATACGGTCATCGTAAAGCCATAGGCAAGTCATAAGCAAGTTGTGGATTGCTGCAGGAAAGAGTGAATCCCTGAATAAAGTGTCTTTCTCTTTGAAATGAGAAGAAGAACCTGTATAAAAGTCAGCAAAAACATTGTTTAAATGATGAGCATTGCCATTCCCAGGCTCCCTCCTGGAGTTCTTGTTTGTATTTTTTCTCCTCGTTGTTCCACCACCAGCCAAAACTTTGCACCGAGGGATCACAAGTCCAAGCCTTGCATCTCTGCCCCTTGGCACCAAGGGTTGAGGGAGAGGCCCTTGGGCTGTCACAGCCCACTCTGGGGCCACACTCCTTGGGCTGCTTCAGCCGCCTCTTTCCTTGGGGACTGTTCCCCCAGGCCTCCCTTTCCAGCCTCAGCCCATTTTGCCACCCCAGCAGTGGTGCCTGGAGTCTTGCTTGCAGAAGCTGCCCACCCAGAAAGGCAGCAGCCACGGGCGTGCTGCTGGTGCTGCAGCCAGGAGTAGGAACATCACCCTCTGTAAAGGGGAAAGGCAAGAGCTAAACCCCCAGGTTTCCAAAAGCTCAGCCTGCCTTCTCAGTGTTAGCAACCCAGGTAAGGGCTTCCTGGCAGGAACATGCTAAAGCAGGTTTGGCTTGTTAGGGGCAGAGATTTGTGTAGGGTCTGCACGGTGTTACATGTTATGGGCACTGGAGACGGGACTTACTGAACCAGGCTGTCCTTTCCTTCCCACACTTCTATCACTTAAATCTACCAATGTCAATTGTGTCTAAATTTTTTTTCTGTTTCCACTGGAAGGGTCAAGGTGTGATTGGACAGCTGACAGAACTGCCATCAAAAGACTGAGATTCCAGGGTACTAAAAAATGAGAAAGCTATCTAAACTTATTTAAAATGACCATTTTGGTAAATTAAACATTTTCAAACTGGTTGCATGTCATGAAATTCCCCATAGGTATTTCCACCTCTGGCAGAAACTATCTGAGAGCTGGCTGGGTTACCTGAGAATTCAGAGTGGGTGACCAAGGTCCCACAAAACTGATTAAGGGCAAATGGAGTGACAAGTTTCATAAAGGAGGGACAGAGGAGCAAGACAACTGCAGACCTGTTGGCTGAAATTTAGTACCCAGAAAAACACTGTAAGAACAAACAAGGCTACTGGCAAATACATGAAATGTTCCAAGTGGAGCTTAGGATTTCAGAATGACCTAGCTAAACTGGAGAAAGTATCTGAAAAACAGAAGGCGGTTTGATAAGGACAAGAAGAAGTGCAAACGTGACATGGGTTTCTAGAAGAGCAGACATTCAACAAGGCAACACTTGGCTATACAGTTGTTCTGCTGAATTTAGGTGTTAGTGTGTGTCACAGTGACTTGCTGCTAAGGGAAGCATCATCCTGGGTCACACCATGCAGTGGTGACATATGTGAAAACATGAAGTTATACTCCCCCACATTTGGCACCGGTCTGGTCTCAGCATAAATGAGTCATTTTGGATGCTCCAGTTTGTGGAAGTGTTGACCAGCAGCCCGGAGGAAAGCAGCAAGAGCAACTAGTCATGGTGTACAAAAGAACGGAGAGAATTAAGGCTGTTCCTGACAGGGAAGAGAAAAATGAGAAGAGATACAATGAGGTTTTCACAATCAAAACCAGCAGCTGCAAAGGAGGTGGAAGAGTTTAACAAGTCTGCTGGGATAGGAAAGCAAATGGGATTAAATTGCAGAGAAGAGAGCTGAACTCAAATGCCTCCCAGGAATGGCAGCAAAGCCCTGGCAGGACCATGCTGGGGGGCTGGGGATCACCACACCGATGGTTTTCCATGAACACAGTGGAGAAACATCTGCCACAGGCAATTTAAGCTTGGGCATCCTGAATGAGAGACGGCTGGTGGACCTCCCAAATGTCACATGATGTAACACTGCTATCTCTCCAAATGCCTGCAAAGGCACCAAGGCTGGTGAAGGGTCTGGAACACAAGCCCTGTGAAGAACAGCTGAGGGAGATGGGGTTGTTTAGCCTGGAAAAAAGCAGGCTCAGGGGAGACCTTATCACTCTCTACAACTGCCTGACAAGGCTGTAGTCAGGTGGGGGTCGGTCTCTTCTCACAGGCAACCACTGACTGCACAAGAGGACAGTCTTAAGCTGCACCAGGGGAAGTTTAGGCTGGACATTAGGAAAAAATTCTTCACTGGAAGAGTGTTTGGCCACTGGAATGGGCTGCTCAGGGAGGTAGTGGAGTTTCTTTCCTCGGATGTGTTTAAAAAAAGACTGGATGCGGCACTCAGTGCCATGGTTTAGTTGATAAGGTGATGTTAGGTCATAGGTTGGACTTGATGATCTCAAAGGTCTTTTCCAACCTAGTTAATTCTGTGATTCTGTGTCAAGACCCTGACAGATATAGTGGAGGTCACTAATGTCCTGCTGCTATCAAAAGGAAGTCAAGCACCATGGTTTCTGCTATAAAGATGAGGAACCTCAGGCACATATCCTTGCTTGGATGAAAGTTCAACATTTGGTCAAAGACAGCTGGGCAAGGAGGCCAATGAGGTCTCATCCAGAACATGCAACCCCATCACCAGAGATCTGGTGGAGCAATTGCCCAGCTGGAATAAACCTTTGGATAAAATTACCAGTATTAGAATCAGGGCTTATTTTTGTGTCAATGTTATCTTACTCAGAGAAATACTTAAGAAAAACATGGTGTTTTGTTTATAGAACAGTTTATAAAAAGTTTAATCCCTTTCATGAGGTGTATACATGAGAGAAACTCTGAAGATTTCATTGCCTTTCATTTATGTGTAAAGTTGATGTACCCCTCTTACTCTTTAAGGGGGTCTTTTTCCCCCAGTAAATTTCATGCTGGACTTACACATTGCAGAAGGCGAGTATTTGTCTGCTGTGCCAAAAGGAAGAGGGCAGCTAAAATAAGACTTAATTCTTCTGATCTGTAGATGGGAGGGCTGAAGCAGCTTTGACTTACTCTGAAAAATCTCAGGAGGGCCAAAACTGAGAGCTACTCCTAAAACATCCTTACCCAGCATTTTGAAAGCTCGTGATAAAAAATACCCCATGGCAGTGACTGTACCAGTACCTAACTGTGCTGTATCAGTGAGACTGAACCCAGCAGGTCAAGGGGTGCAGCTGTCCCACATATCTGGGCACTGCACCCAGTATTGCCCCCATGGTCAAGAAGGATATTAAAAAACTGGGGGCAGCCCAGCAGGTTTGGGGGTGGGGATGGGGGTTAAGTGCCCCAAGACGGTTATAGGATTGGAGACCTTGGCACATGAAGAAAGGCTGAAGGGATTGGGTTCATTCAGCCTAGAGAAGTGAGGGCTCAGAGGGATTCTATTCCTGCCTTCCAGTGTCAGATATTGAAAGATGATGAAGGCACTCTCTTCATGACGGTTCACTGTGAAGTCATTTCAGGGCAAATTTTGTCTCCAGACACAAAAAAAACTTCTACCGTGAGACCAGCTAAAGGCTGGCACAGGCTGCCAGAAGTGTGGTGAAATTTCCCTAGATGAAACAAGCAGGGCTTTGGCAATGCCTTGGATCACTTAAGGCCCTGCTTCCAACATACACAGGGCCAGCCGCGCTTTCTGGCCCTGGCCAAGCTGGGCTTTTCCCCCCTCAGTTTTTGTTTCTCTCAGGACAGCAAGATGCTGGAGAGTCCAAGAGACGTTGTCTCTTACCTCTGTTTTACCTTTCCTCTTGGGAGGGTACAGCTCTGTACTAGCAACAGCCAGCAGGACAAGGGCATCTTTAGCATCCTGTCAGCTACACCCACGCAAAAAAAATGTAAACACAGACACAGCAGCTACAGTGCCAATATCAGCACACACCTTCCTGCTCCTGGATGGAGAGCAACACCAGTGCTAGGCCTTCACTGGCATTCCTTGGTAAGGACTAGCAATGGCACAATCCAGCACATCAGGAGGTGCCAGGGCCCAGATGCTCTCCAGTGATAAAAGCAACACAGGATGGAAAGGGAAAGGTACGAATTTCAAAATTTCTTCACTGGCCCAACCCAGTTCCACCCAGAGACAGTTGGGGGAAAAAGAAGTCGATGTTCTTTCTTTTCTATTTTTGCCTTTTACAGCATGACTTTTTAGACCCTCACCTTCTGACTTCATTCTGGAATGCCGCTTAAGTATAAATTAAGCTGGATCTGGCCTGAGATTTCGCTCTCAGATAAAGCTGAGGTTAGTTAAAAGAAACTCTAGTCATGGAAAAGCTCATATGTCAAGAAAAGCTAGCAGTGTTTCAATAAAATTTAAAAACCCCAGCAGCTTGACTCCTATTCCTTTTATAATGAACAGAATAATCTTGTAAAATTAACTACAGATCAGATAAACAAAACTTCTGCTTAGGGCTAGAAAGCATGGACATTTATCTCCAGGTACAATTTGAGTGCATCTTCTTCATCTCTGCTTTTGTTCCACCGCATGAGCTACCAGCACTCTCCTCCCACAGCCTCTCTCCAGGCTACAGTGGCTGAGGCCTGGCTCCTTCACCTCTTTCCAGAGCAGTTCCAAATTTCCTTAAGAACACTAAGTTTGATATGTCTCCCACTGACTTCAGTGAGAGCTCAGTCAGACGCAGAGGTATTTTTTCAAGCTTTAAAAAAATAAATATCTGTGCAGAGGTAGGATGATCAAAGATAAGCAGCTCAATGGGTGCCCCCCCCTCTCCACGGGTGGGAACCCTCCACTTGCCAGGCTACACCAAACACAGGGACCAAGGTCTTGGGGTGCAAGGGTGGGAGATGCCACAGAGGATGCTCACATCCCTCCTGCTGCCCCCAGCTCGGGCAGGGCAGCAGCTCCAGCTGTCCCTGTGAGCCCATGCGGCCGAAACCCACGGGACCTTCGCCACCACCTTTTACAGCAGCAGCAGCATGCGTTGAACACCTTCCAACTGCAGTGCCACTTGCAGCAGAGCTTGGGAGAAACCCTTCCCTCACACAGTAACCCAGGCTACCACCTTGTCCCGGACTGAAGAACACCCTTCCTGAAACACCACACAGACCAAATGCAGTAATTCACGCAGGGCTCAAAAAACACGGACTGGTTACAGCAGAGCGGGAAGGCCTGGGCCCAGAGGCATGGTGGGAGCTGTGCCATCGCTTCTCTTGGTGTGTTTGGTTATGAGCTTTGTCAACTAAAACATTTGTACATAATAGATGCTGTTACCATTTTTCCTGTAGTTTGTGACAGGTAACTCAGCAGGTGACAATCTCCAAACTAACTTATAAATAGGGATTTGCATTTAAAGCACAGAGGCTGTTGGAAAAGGGACTTTTGGATATGGCCAAGAAGCTCAGGACAAAGTAGAAAAGGCAAGGCTGTATCTGATACTCACCGCATCACGGCAGCTACTCCTGCTCGAGGCCAGCGACGCTGCCGCTGCCGCCGGGGCTGTGGCTGCGGTCGGAGCCCGGCGGCCGCGCTCCGACACTGACACCTAGCGCCGGCCAGCCCTGCCCTGCCCGCTGCGGCTTCTCCCTGCTCCAATACACTTGGGTGGGCTTTTCCTTTTTTTTTAAGTCTAGGGGAGTTGTTTGGTTTCCTGCGGTTTGGCTTTTTTCTCATTAGTCTCATTTTTCTTTATATGAACATGAGACTAGTCGCGTAGTCTCCATAAAGTAGAGATTTACACCTGCCACAATATACCTGTTTTCCACTTAACTAGAATTATTTTACCCCCATCAGCCCAGTACTTTGAAGTCGGCTTGGAGATATGTGGGGCACTTGTCAGTAATGCATCCCGTTGCCCTGCCGCCCATCTGATGGATGCAAGGCTGAGCCCATACCAGAGCTATGTGCTTACATACAACAACCAAGTCAGTTTTCCCCAGAACAGCTTGAAAGCAGCTTTTGGTTACAGCGCAGCTCTGCAAACAGAAAACCACTCCTTACAATACAGAAATGTGCTTTCTCTCTGAAAGCAGTTGTGAGGCCAGTCTGCATTTCCAGACCACCCATTCACAGCAGATATCTTACTGACAGATTATTTGTAACACCAGCTCTTTGGACTGTGATCATAAAGAAAAATAAATTTTTATCAGTAAAAAATATGCATGAGTTAAACACTTACTCATCACAGCTGAGCTTAAAGGCTCACTCTTCGAATCTTTGTAACATTTCTGGAGACAAATGAAAAGTAATTTAAGTCTCAGCCGACAAATCCCAGGGGATGGTTTTCCCTACCTGCCCACACAGATCAGCAGCTCAGACAAGCCTCTGCAGCCCAGGCCCTAAGATGTCAACGCTCCACTTCCTGCTACAAGAGCTCAGCAGAAAAATAAACAGCTTTTACCAAAAAAGGGACATCGTCTGAGAGCACTGCTCTTTTCAGTCTTGTGAACCTACAGTCACAGGCTCAGGCAAGTAATTTATCATTTTTTAAAACTCACTAGAGAAAAAAAGAAATCTGAGAAGTTTAGGTTCATAGAGTTCCTAGCTTGATGCTTAACACAATGTTTTATTCTTTCTGTCATTTAGGTCTTTGTCATAGACAGACCAAGTATTAGATCACTGAAGTCTAAAGTTTCATTACTGGCTTCACTCACTGCAGAATTTGAGGCCCTGGCTAATTCTTTTAATGATATTTAAACACAACTACTAGAATTAGAATATATTTTTGTTTGAAATTAGTAATAAAATAACTTGGGCTCCACGAGCTTTGAAAAAGGTATCTAGAAGTGTTTATAGCGACTACATTTTTATATCAATCCAGATGACAGGATTGAGAAAATTATTAAAATTATATTCTCTTAAATCCACCAAGAACCAAACACATCACGTTAGAAACCTGGGGGGTATGGAGGTCCATCTGCCACCTTTGCAGAAAGGCCGAGATACCTTTATTTACCTTTATAACTTAAAGATTTCAGCATAGGATTCTCACCCCTGAATTTCAACAAACTGAGCTCCACTTGATAAGATACGTGAAGCATTTCTTCTGTTTGAAGTAGCAGTAACAGGCTGCCCAGCCCCACACCTGGCTGACAGCTGCACTGGGCAGTACTTGGCAGCATGTCAGCTCACAAACAGGATAGCAGAACAGTTGCTGACATCAAACTTGAACAGACACCATTTTCTTCCCCATCTATGATCATTCTCCTTACTTCTGTGCCCTTCCCAAAAAGATCCAAGTCTCTACCAACACATCCTCCTGCAACCCGCAAGAAAACAAACAAACTGACATAACTGCTTTCTTAATTTGGATATATCAGTACCACAGCATTTTCATTCCCAGATCATAAGCAATAGGAGAGATGCCTCAGACCCCCAGCAGTAGGGAAAGCACATACTAAACAGGCACCAGAAAACACACGAAGAAACAAATGTTGAGTTTTCAGCTAATCCTGGCATAAGATAACCCCCAAATGACATCAGGTATCTGGAAGTTGTCTGTAGGGACAAACTGTTTTCAGAATTAGGCAAAATCAAATAAGAAGAAAAATCGAAATTAAAAAAAACCTCTAGAGACAATAGATTGTGCATTACTGAGAGAATAAAGCCATTTCACCCCTACAACTAATTCCAAGTCATGTTTTGCAACCATCTATCGAAAAGGCCATCCGGCTGCACTGTGGGTCCCGATCCAAAACATCTCACAGCTTTGATGTGCACTACACTGGACCCCAAAATTCATTATTTGATCACACTAAAGATCGTTTCAAGGCTTACTTTCAGGAAGTTTTGCCATTGATGTAGGAAGGCAAAGAGATTCTAAACACTTCTTCAGAAACACAATAGTTTTGGCAATTTTTTGAGAGTGGATCAGATGTTAGTTAGCACAACTCAGCCTGAGGAAATAGCAACTGCAAATCATGGTGACTGATACCATTTCAGAGCCAAGCTTCTTTTGATGCAGAGAAGAGCATGTTTTTTTCTGAGGGAATTAAGGGAAAATTACAAACAGGAAATGGAAAAACTCTACAACTACAGAAACAACATGGTGAAGTACTGTGAGACTGTGTGCAGGTATCAGACACCCTCCTCTCTCTCCCCCCATTTCACTACTTGACATATCAATCCAAAATTCCCAAGTGAAGCCTAAAGCAGTATGCAAGACTTCTCTGACACAGCAACGAGCCCCTGACTGGGAACCAGTGAGAGCAAGAGCTGTCTAAAAAAGCGAGGGCAAACTCAACATTTCTGAAGGCATTGAGAAATGAGAACTGCACTGGAGTAGGAGTCCAGCTTAAATTACAACACTGGATCAAAGCCACTCAAGTAGTGATCTTTAAAATAAACAAATACAGCCAAACTGTGATTATTGCTTGATGAAGGCTGAGAGCTGGAGCAGCTACACCCAACTCACTCCATGCCACAAGGGCTTCAAAGCAGGAGGTGGCTCCCAATGTCCACACAGGCATTCACTGCTCCACAGAGCGATGCTGTTTCTGCCTCTGCTTCCTTCTGCTGATCTAAACACAAAGCAGTGGAAGACCTATTATGCCATTTCAACGTCAAAAACATTAAACTGAAGAACTACAAACTCAGTAGATAGTACTTGAAAAGAACTTTTTAGGCAGTATTTAAGGAAAAGAAAATACATAAAGCTCCTTTGTGAACAACATGAGAACAGAAAAACAGAGGAGTATTTTAATCAACGTTTTCACACATTGAACATTTCTCTAAAATGCCAAAATTTTAAAATGGGAATCATGTCCCTGGCTGGATTTCCTGCACCAGAAGAGCGGTCAAAGCTCAGTCATTCTATGCATAGAAGAAGCCTCCAGAAAAGTGAACAGGACTGAATATTCAATATTATCTAAACCAGACACTCTTTTTCCCATCATGCTATAATCAAATGTATATTTAAATGAGAATAAAATGTGTGGTAAAGCTAAAATAATGAATTAATAGTCTTGAGTGAAGATTTTTCAGGAGATTCTGCTTTTCCTCCTGACACATCTTAAACACACCACGAAACAGAGCACTGAAGTCAACTCCTTCCAAGCCCACCAAAGGGAAAAAAAAAAAGAAAAAAAAAATCTGAGTTATTTGAAATCAGGTATTTTCTGCTAAAAAAAAGGCTTTTACAAGGGCTTTTTAAGTTAGAACAGGTTTCACAAAGCTTTAAATTTCTCTCTGAGTGGGTTTCTGAACTGTCATTGCTGGTTATTACTAGTAGGCACAGAAACTCCCATTTTAATTAGAAACTTTATTTTGAAATACATTATACAGTTTACATGTGAAGTGCTTTCAATGTAAGATATTTAATAACATTATGCTGAGCAAAACGGCTGACCAATTTCCTCGAAGCTCTTCCAGTTATGGGCTTTTTTTCCTTAAAACTATCTTACAGAACTAAGATGCAACTTAGGCATTTGTATTCAGGAGCTAATTACTATGTTTACCTTAGGGAGAAAGTATATACTTAACTGTTCCAATTAACTGTATGTTTCAATAATGATGTTAAACATTTGGCATAAGACTGAAAGAAACCCAAGCCCTAATTAAACTTGTATTCACCAAAGATTTTTAAAAAAACCTTTATGATCAAACTACGTTGTTAATAAGGCACAGTCAGACACGTATTTACAAAGACTGGCTACCAATTCAGTTTTACCTGCACAGCCTTCTCACTGGTCTGTCAACAGTAATCTGAAAGTTGTTTTCCCTGTCTGCTGCTGAGACATTCCAAGAACAAGGCAGAGCAGTAAGGCAACTGAAAGAACAGGCATGCACAGGAGTTTGGCATTTGGGATGGATTCTGAACATCTGCAAAGTAGTTCATTTTATAAATGGAGCATTCACCTGCTATTATTTAAATGGTGGCCAACTGTGATAAGGAAAATAGAAGTGATGCAAGCAGAGGGTATTTTAATAGGAATAAACAAGATGTCTGGTATGCTTTCAGCTAAGACTTTGCATGCAGCAATTTCCACAACTTTCAGAGATAATCTAAATTGAATTCTCAAATTCCCCTCTGCCACTTAGAAAAGCTGAATGTACCAGGAGGTTTCTTGATAGCAGGTGAAGTATCAAGGAATGAAATCTCCATTTAGATAATGAGCCAATACTGCATCCTACTTTGCATTTCTTATTAGAACAAAAGGAAGTCTTTGGGAATGACAACTGAAATAATTACATCATTATTTTGGCTGGAAGAAAGCTGAAGAACTCTTAACATAGGAGGTTTAAAAAACATGAAACAATTCTACTCACAGTCAAAGAATAAAAAAACAAAAATGAAAAATAAAAGAGAGAAGCCTTACCTTCCCCTCCCAAATAATCTTTGAGGAATAATTGCTTGAGATTAGCACTGTATGGCTTCTGTGGCCTATGAATGCCAGATACTCTAAGAAATATAATTTTCAAGCTACTGCTTGTTTTCAATTTTTCAGTCATTTCAAACAAAAATACTTCATCTATTTCACTTGAATAATCAAACTGAGCATAAAAATCATTAAAAGTGTATTGCTGATACAAATTTGTATCACATACTAAAAGATACTACTTCATAGATTAATTGTGAAACAAAACAGATTAGACTATACAAAAAGTTTTTCGAATTCTTTTGCACAGCTGAACTCATAGTGCAGGTTTAAGATAAAAAATCTGTAAATGAAGTAGTCAACAAATGTTGAATACAAAATACATTCTAAAGTGTTTTACAGAATGGCTGAATTATCAAGCATAAGAACTGAGGATAAAGAATGTTAATGACAAGCAGCCACATACAGAACACAAAGCAATAAGTTTAAATCAGACTATTTTGGTTTGTGTAGCCCTTTATTAGCAACTAAAATAGAAGATATCTGTTGTACATCACGGGTAGTAACTGACTATACTGGAGTTTTATTATATTCTAATACAGAATCATTTATAAATGCGTTGTTTTCCTTTTTTTTCCTTTTATTAAAAAGCTTCCACCCCCTTCTTCCCCCTCTTTTTCTGTTTACAACTTGCAAAACTATTCTGAAAGCTGAGTATATGTGCACAGGTCTGCAAAGAGTGCAAATTTAGGATATGGTAAATGCTTTACATGTTGTATTTTTAAGGACAGTCTACCACCATGCCTTCATAGCCATTATCCTTTCCAAAGAAAAAAAAAATCTCACAAAAAGTTCTGATACCGGCCTTCCTTCCATTGTCCTAAACGAGAAAGCATTTTTAAATGAGTTGAAACTAAGGAAGGACTACACCTACTAGAAAAGAACAGAGTTCTATTAGTTTGAGGTTTCAGTATACCCAAAGACCAGGGACTGTATCTTTGTAAGGGCTAGGCTGGGACCCCATATACAGAGTGTGTGCAGGTGCCATCCCTGAGCATTCAGCAGTTCAGTGGACCATAAGTGCTCCAGCTGCATAACTCACTGAGCTGTCTTGCCAGTTTCGACACTGGCTTGACTGAGCGTAATTCAAAAATGAAAAGCTCATATTCATTCCATTCTTCTGGAGCTCGCTGATAGCCTGAAAAGAGAAAAAGAGCTGTTCAAAAAAAGGTATCAGTGAAATTACATTTCCTAGTTCTCAAAGGTCCTTGCACCATCTCTCATAAGCTCATTATATAAGCACCTCTCAGTTTCAAGTGGACCCAGCCCACTTCTGTGCTGTTTCATTCACTGATGCTTCCCCCACTGTACCATCCATGCAGTTCTCTAAAGCAACACTAAGCCTTTCATGATAATCTTTTAGAAACAATGCTTTCAGTTCCATGGGGAATTTATACAGAAACATAGATGCAGCAGACAAAAACCCAACACTATTAACACTTTTCAGATTCTATTTCTTCCATTAAGGAAAAAGAAGGTACAAGGATAAATTATTAAAGTGTGATAATTGGCAAAAGTGAATGAACAAAATTTAGCTGTGATTCACTGCAAAATTAATAACTATCTGAGAGTAAGAGTTGGGTATATTTGCAGAGTTGTCATAGTACTGAACTTTGCCACATGCATCTCCAACACTGATATTGCTCATACAAACTTTTACAGACTCCACTTTAAAAGGTTTCTCTGGATGTTCTCCATTCAGACTACATTCCCAGTGAATTAAGTTTTCCCTTTTGAAAAAGTTAACATGCTTCCTGTTTCAGATGTGAATTATAGTAAAAATACAGTGAGATTCACTCAAGCAATATGACAAACCTGCAGCACTCCAGCAGTGCTGTAAAGCAGCTGTGACCAAATTTAGACAACTAAGTTAAGCCAGGTTTATGTCTGCACTGCACCAACAAAGCAGAATACAGTAACCAGAAAGTAATCTGAATTCTAATTGCTGTTAATTTATGAGTTAATGGTGCACTGCTCTAATACTTACAGAGGCAATCTCTCATCACATTTGCAAAACTCAGAAACGCTGCCAGACATCACAAGGCACTCACAATAGCTAGCTAACAGCAATATAGAGAAAATACATACATGTGCGTAAGTACTGATTCAAAAGAGTAAGCACATACTTCTTCAGGGAGATGGATTTATTTGTTTGTTTATTTAGGGCCAAGACAAAGTGAACGATTGCATTTCACTGAAATTCAAAAGGAATGTGGTACCTCATCTCGCTTAGGGAACTGAAAACCCTCAGCCCTTTTAATAGCTTACATTTGTCTATATGCAAGACACGATAATCAGAGACCAAACTGAGAACACTTTAAAAAATAAATTCATTCAAGGCTTGATATTTAAGAACTAAGGAATACTGCAACAATATTGTGTTTTAATAAATGCAAGCATTTTTCTAAAAGTTACATTCTTCAATAAATCAAAAGTTACTTACATTTAATAGCACTCCAATAGGATGTCTTCCACATATTGTATTATGGTATTTCTTCAAGTAATTGCTAAAAGATACAGGATCTAGCTGCTCTATAATGCTCATACCCTGAAAAAGAATCGATAGCAATAATTACATTACACATTCACAAGCAGGTGTTTATACATCACCTATTTGTCACCACAGAGCAGGAGGAAAACCCTCTACTTTGTACCAAGGATATCAATGGAATCTCAGCATGTGAGCTCTAGCTTGTAGTCATCTTGTTTCCATTCATTGCCAAACTAAAAGTGCAGGAGCTCTTCCAAAGCTGTCAATAATCCACAGATCTGTGAAGTTAGCTTTGCAAATACCAGTGAAGCTCATGTTAAAAAAGCTCCTCCTGCAGACTAGTTGATCCCCACCATCCAAGAGTGCCATCCAAGAGTGCCTGACTCCTGTAAGATTTGGTACAGCTATAACCATACAAATTTACTAAAAGGGCAAAGCAGGAAGAGTTTGTGCCTCCATCTGCTCTCCCTGGTAACAGAGTTCAGGGCCAAGCACTTGTGTGGAACTTTTGGATGTCCAAAAACCCTAGATAAAACCATCATTATACGTATCCAATTCACACATGTAACAAGTGTAATGTATCCTGGACACATCAGGCATGCAAGGCAGTTGATCTGGGCATGGGCTGGCCATTTGCTCTGAGCATAAAAACAGATCTAGAAAATGTCTAAAGCACTATAAAGTTGGTGCACAACAAAAATGTAAGAACCAAGAGATGGTGCTTCCACTTGACATGACACAGTCACATGTATGCAACCTTTCCTCCATTCAGAGCGGGACCCATCATCCCATGGAGTCATGCTAAGAATACCAGCACATGTGTGGAAAACAAAATCTTCCACATATACAAACACTTGCATTCTTAAAAGCAAAAAGAATTCTAAAACTCCAGATACAGCCTACTCTTACCCCATTCCATAGAGCAGATCAAACACCATGAAAGTAGTTTAAAAACAAGTCTAAATCAATTATTGTCTCGGTTTCATCATGGGTTTGCTCTTTTGCCTGTATTAGACTCCATCCTCTTTTTTTCCTTCCTATGAAAATTATTCATTCCCTTCATCAGGGAAATGAGCTCCAGACACTCACTAACTCAATAAAATACATAGTCATGCTGCTTCTGTTGGTGAAACACTAAGTTCTTTCCTAGAGACTAGAAAAAAACATATACTTTGCATGAGAACAATTGGAGGTTGATACCAGAAAAGGAGATAATTTCTTCTAAGATTTCTGCATTTGTCTCAGCTCTTTCGCCTGCTTTTGGGTGATAAGAGAAAAAGCCACAATGCAGGAAGCAGTCAGTCTGAAGTCTCCACCTCAAGAGTGAAATCTCCAGAACATTCTGCAAGGGTGTTGGCTGATCTGGCAGATATCAGCTAATTATTCAGACTGGATCACAGCTTACAATGGAGGAGCAGAAGATTCCCAGGAGAGCTGGGAGAATTACAAAACAGCAACAATAACCACTACCCTTGTGTACTTTTAAATAGAAACAGGCATAAGATGAATTCATAAAGAAATATATTTTACGGAAAAACAAAATCAAGCTAAGCTGGCCAGTTGCTGGTAAGAGCTCAGTTCTTTTGGAGTCATGGAGAGGGTGTTTAGACCCCTGGCCAGTAATTACAGCTGTTAATCACTCCAGATCTACAGAGCCTAAATGAGTGCCAAAAAAAAAAAATTGTAGCTATTCTCTAACTAGCAGTGATTACACAGATACCACTGCATTTCCAAAGTTTGCAAAGCATATCTTTGAACCATCCATTTACTTGTAGATTTTACATGTCAATACACAGCTAAAGAAAGGAGAACTAAACTTGACTACATACCCAAGTGAAAGTAGAGATGCATAAGGTACTTACTCAGAGACTGAACAGTTCACAAGAACACATTTTATGTGTTTGTAAAACCCTTTCATGACCTTTTAAAAAAATGAAAATGGCTGCTCAACTGAGAGACTTGTTTTACAGTTGTAAGTCACTGGAACATACTGGGCAGAGGCATTTGAGCATTTGTCTCAAATGAATGGACACGGATTTATGAGAATGCCTAGTAAGCTTATTTCAATGCACAATTCAGCACTGCAACACACTTACAGCTATGCAGTTCATCCCAGAAAATGCTAACAGAATTCCATATATCACAGAACGGAGAAAATCCATAGGGAATTGGTATGAACGGATATCCTATAAGCATTAGGTTGTAATGAACTTTTCAGTCTTTTGGATTTAAAAGTCATTGTGGCAGAGGAGCAAAGACTACCAAGTTTGTTTCCCAGTCTAAAATGGTGTTGAGGAACAAAGGAAACATTTTTGCCAGGTTGTGGTTTATTTTTCTAAAAAGCAGAAGTATGAATCTAATAATTTTCAGTATTTGAAACAACACAGCCAGGCATGGCTTAGAACAGAGTTAAAACGTGTAACAAAATGCACATGCTAAAAGTGTAAGCACAGTTCCATGGTTTATCACTTGGTTATTATGGCATCACATAAAAATTGCATCCCTCAGTTACCCAGATACTGCTAACGACATCTACATCCTAGCATAGTGCACTCAATATGATTAAAAACTTTACATTTTTAAATATCATCCCTTAATAGGATCAAGTATCTACAAGCCTGCAAAAAAAGATTAAAAAATAATAACCCTACACAGGTATACCTCAAAACAAACAAACATAAACCCCCTCCAGCAACCTATAGGCTCATTTTATACTATATGCCAAGAATTCTTTGGCTGGTCAAGTTAGTTTTTTATCAGTTATTCCAGCTATTCCTTCACACTTAAAGATCTACACTAATAGCACTCTAATGGAAGTGGAAACAAATTTGGTCTTAGTACTATCCAGCCCAACTATCTTTGCATGTGTGAGTCACTCAGACTAGATGACAAGTAACCACCAGGAAAATTACTGTCTGGGCCCAGAGAAGAGAACAAGGACCTGGGCAACCAGGCAGAAAGTCATGGTTTTAAATTATGCCCAGCCTAAGAAGCCTTCCCAGGTTGGAGCACTGTGGAAGATCCTGGCACACTGCAGCAGCACTGCAAAAGCCACCAGAATTCAGCAGGTCATGAGAGGTACCTGAGAAGCCATCAGTGCTGAGCATTTTTCCTGGACAACAACTACTGGCTGTTCCTGCACATCACTTCTCAGTGCCTCCATTTTCCCCCAGCAGCATTCAGGGTAACACAATCCTCCCATTGACTCAAGTGAGGCGTAAAGTATCCTATACCAAATATATGCTCATATAAAATGAGCAATCAGGCAGTGAAGACTGAAGTGAGCAGTCTGCATTTTCTGGCTAGTCACTCAAGAATAATTACTCTTCAACAATGTCTTACAAAATACTTCCCCCACTTTTACTTAAAAAGATAGTGTATTTCAGGTTATGATATACAAAATACTGCACATCAGCTGTTCAGTTGTAATTCTTCATTTGAGGATTCTCCCTTAAGATACCTCTTCTTACCATGAGGCTATTTCCTCCTTTGCCATTACATCACAAGGTGCGCTGTGGTGACAGCGGTCAGATCAACAATTACCATGGAGAAACTGATGCCTGCCCAGCAATATTTACTACTCTGTATTTGTTTCATGCTGGAGTCTAATGGCTCTAACTTAGAATCACAGCAAGTAAAACTTCAATGCCCAAAGTGTTCAGCAGTTTTTATGCACTAGGTGAGAAAATCATCATGCATCTATATGTAAGGTCCAGTCCAGTTAAGGAAGAGGCCATCATCCTCCCACAAAGCCATTTCTAAGGAAATTTGATTTCATCTTACCCCAGAATACCTTCCTGCTTACCATGTGCTCAGCTGACTGTTTTCCTAGTTAGGTCCAATAAAATTAAGCCAATTTTAGTATAATTTTGTCTCTACCTTAATGCTATTTTGTGTGTGTAGAGGCCTACTGGTTACAACAGTACAAGTTTGTTTAGCACGTCAAATCATATGAAAAAATTCAGTACTTATCTAAGGAAACAAGAAGTAGCCAAGTGGGACATAAAATTGAACAAACCCAAAAACCGGAAAAATGTGACAGGGAGATCTTTGTGATATTGCTAACAAGACATCTCTGAAAATCACCCAAAGCAAAACCTCCTCCATACAGCATCTGGAGTTGTGTGTTCAGATATGGCATGATATAAACAAGCAAAAAATAACCAAGGTATACTTCTATACAGCGTGTTTAGTTTTCCAGTTAAACTTAAGATTGAAAAAGTATTTTCATAGTTATTAAAGAGTAGACATGATTTTCCAGGTTACAAAAAATGTCACTTCCATTTGGCTGAATAACTACCAAAAGAAAGAGTTGGTGCAGTAATGTGTTCCCTAAAAGTAATTAAATGCCAAAGTCCAGTCTTTCTTCAAGCTTTCACCACAGACATTAACAAGGGGAAACTAATATTTGCTAATGCACCATAATCTGCTCTCCTGCAAAAAAACTCAAAGCTGGGATTCTGGGATTCTGTAGAAAAACACTTGTCTTGACAGAGACGCCTCTCAACTGACTAAAAGAATTATTAAAAATGGGATAAACAGAATGAATGTTACTATTCCAGCAATGAATAGTAGAAAAACAAAGAGGTTAATATGGATACCCAAAGCAAAAAAGTCTAGAGATCTCTCCAGCAGATAGGATTGATTCCTTCAAGACAAGGAAAAAATCAACATGCCATGAATAACAATAGTTCTCTCTTCCAACAGATTCTACAGAATTTACATAAATGATGCAAACAGTTGTAAATTTTAAGGTTACATATTTCCAGATGAATTACTTCTATTCTGTGCCTTAAGTATAGCCTGAAACATTAAGTTGTTCAGGTTTTTTTTTAATTTAAAAAGAAAACCTTGGCTCCTGTGACTGCAAAGAAAATGCAACATAATTGGCATTGGACCTTTGTGTATTTAGCATTCCTTTCAGCCTTCAGCCAAACCCAAAATGAAGTATGGTCTACTGCTTTTTCCCCACCACCTACTACAGAGTAAGGGCAGGGGGAAGGCTATTCCCAAGGAAGTTGTGGCTTTCATTTTCCTGACTAGTGCAATGCCCTACAGCCTTCCTTCCTCCAAATGGATGTTGCTGAGACCCTTTGCATAATCCCAATGCTGTTTCTATACGCAGGTATCAGAGCTAGCAAGCTGGAACTACCACAATTCTCCGTGCATAATTTTTATTGCTTTCCAAATACATAAGAGGGTATGTGGACAGAAATTACGTTACATCAGGGCATTTTAGGTAGGTGAACATGCATTTATTCTCATTAATTATGTTTACTAGTCTATATCCGCAATATAATTGTGAGCAGTCAGTAGAAGGGAGGATACTAGCTAAAACCAACAGCTAAATTCTTATTGTGGTAAACAAAGGAAAATTATACATTCAATAAAATAGCTGATCTATAATATCTTGTTAGAGAAATTTCTCAAGTGTTCAAAGAAATGGAATGTACAGGAGAAATTTGTTAGTTAGTTCCACCAAATCTGAAAACTTACCATTTTATCTAGGTGCTCAATGGATCTATAAATTTCTCCTTGGGATTCATCATAGTAACTGTAACGGAACCTCTGACCTTGAAACAAAAATCACGTATAAAATAAAAAAGGGAAAAATTGTAGCTAAAACACTCCCTAATACTTACTAAATATTTGAAAGTATAATACTTGCAAAGTAGTAATCTTCATTTATTTTATACTTTTTAGCTCCACTGAGGAAATTCTAGGGCAATCATGAAGTAGCAGCCCAGAAGCAAAGTAAAAAAAATACACGATGAGTGGCTATACTCCTAAAGAGAAATCTACTATGTAGAACTGACACTGAAGTATCACTCACTAATTTCCTGTTATTGCCTTGGAATCCAATTCTATAAATTAAGAAGTAAAGTAACATTTTATTTCACTATCCCTCTTGACAAAGTCAACCATGGAGTCAGGCTATTTCTGCTTGCACAACAATACCCACAGTAAATGAAGGTTAAAAGAAAAAATTCATGATAATTCAATGAGCAGTTCTAGATGGATCATTAGCCACAACAGGACCAGGTCATTCTTGTATATACTTCCACCTACTCCACAATTCAAAGATGAGTAAAACATGCACTTAATTAAGTTGACCAAAGACGACAACAGAAAAAAAGGAAGAAGATCTGTTGTGTAACATATCTTTCTGAAGCAGTCCCTTTTCCAGCTACTATCACACTTAAAGCAGGACAGAAGTCAAGGCTTCTGGAGTCTATAGCTCTGCCACCAAGATGAACTGGGGTGAATTGGCATAAATAATCCATCTGCTATCTTACCCAGCAGTAAAACATACAAAACTTATTTCTGTCAGAGAAATGTGGCCATGCCCCGTGAATTTTTAGCTAATTCATTTTGAAAGTTGTTTTGAGGTGCTTGAAAGAAGAGTAAAAAGAGCAACTTCAGATAATTATTTAATTGCAACAGTAAAGAGATGTATATAAACCCACACACCTTCACCATTTATTTCCTCCACTACACTGAAAACACATTACCACATCAATACTTTTCACCTATTATTCCAGATTTTAAAGTCTTTTTTTAAATTCACAAAGGCATTTAAGTTGCAAAAATACATTTACCAGAAGTTTAAATGTTCAACGTTTAATAAAATACATTATTTAAAATAGCTACAAAATATTCAATATACTCTTATAATGAGATATGAAACTTACCCCAATGGCAAAAGTCAGAAGAAACCACAAAGAGGTTACTAGGATCAGCTAGGTATTTACTGAAGAGTTTTCCAAATTCCTGCTCTTTTGACTCACTCAGTGCTCCGACCAACACAGGAATAATAGTAAACTCATCCTTATGGCTTATAAGCAAAAGAAAAAAGGTTGTAATTCAAGTAACATCTGAAGATTTTTTAGGGCTTGCTAACTGAAACTGCAGAATGTTTAAAAGGTTGCTATTGATTTGAGGATAGTAATTCAGTAAGGTCATACTAGGATGTTGTTTTAGAACCTAAAAGTACTCAACTTCAGAAGACACACCCCCAAAACCAGTATTTCTCTCTCCTGCAAAGTGAAAACACCAGGCAAACAAAAAGAAAAGACACAGTGAAATCAGCAATGAAGTAAGAATTAAATTCTCCCTGTACAGATGCTGCATGTTGGGTAATTCTCCAAAGTATATAAAATGTAAATGAAAATGCTCAACATAGTACCCCAAGTATATACTGGTACTCTAGAGATAATTCAAAACACAATGGAAGCAAAAAAAAAAAAAAGAGCGGGATGGGGCACGTGTTAGGGAAGAAACCCCAACACAGATTGACATTTTTCCTTCAAGATGACAATTTTTATGTAAAGTAAACATCTGAAACAGCAGGTATAAACACACCCCGATTTCAAAATTAGTATTAAGGCTCCAAATAAACTTAAAATCCCACAGAAAACTATGCGACCTTCTTTCAGAGCTGCCTTACAAAAGTGGGGAAAAAAAAATCAACTATTGAGAAAAGTTCATGAAACCATGTCTAATATTAACTCTATTAAGTCAACCTGTTTATAAGACGTGTTATAACTTCATCATTCAGGTGTTTGCTCTGCTCACAGTTTCAGTTACAGCAGCTTATCCTAGTCTCTGACTCTCTCCTTACCAAAATTTTTATTGGGGGATGGGGGAGTATGAGCATTATATACACTATAAGGTCTTCTATGCCATAAAATGTATTATTATTTCCTATTGCACTTCACAGTAGCTCAAACATCTAATGCACATAATGTTCATTCTTGTAGAAGTAATTAGCCCTAGTACCTTTCCATGGCTTTAGCAGTATAAGGCAAATGCATTTCAATACTGTGTTCATCTTCGTCTGTTTGTAGGGACATACGCTCAAACATTCCAGTCTTCCACAATTCTCCATAAACTGAAATGAATGAAAGATCAGTTTTTACTACTTTTTTTTTGCTTATTTCTGAAAACCACTGCAAGTGCAAAAAGCAAGCAACAGTGTACCTTTATCAGAACACACCCACTATAAAAAATTACTTGCCTCCAAGGGCTATCATCATAAACCACTTGTTTCTAAATAAATTCAGGATTAAAATTATGTTCAAGTCATTAAAATATAAACATAATTGATTCAGTTTACAAAATAAGTGTGTTAAATCAGTGACCTTATTAGTATATTGAAAAAGATTTTCAGTTATGATACAAAATTTAATTACACAAATAAAACACATTTGAAAATATACATGCATTTGCTCAGTCAATGAATTTTTATCTTCATAAACTGCCCATTATTTTTTAAAAAAAAAATTCATCAGCTGAGCCATTGCTGGATGTGCTACTATTTAATAGAATTTGTTATTGACTGAATCATCAAATCTAGAGACAGCCACAACTGATTAAGAAATCAACATTTGTAATTTATCTTTTTTACTCCCAAGTGTACTTGAGAGTATGCAGAGTCATCTCTAGATTTTGAAAATTCTCCACTGGATGAAGAATTTGATGTAGGGCTGTGCCCTCTTCTCAACTCCATAAAGGAGTTCTACAGAAAGCAAAACATTTCTTACCTAAGGAAATTTCTGCAGGCACTACGTAGAAAGCCTGAATTAGCTTGCTTAATCACAGTTACAATGAAACACAACACATCTGCGCTAATTAGCACTTCTGAAATAGACGCTGTATCACTTAGGTATCCCTCAAAATACATGAAAGTCAAAATATCAAATTTATCTTCATTGTACTTAGTTCAAAAGACTGGTATTTCATGGACTAACAGTTTTTAAGTCTGCAAGTTAGAAAGTCACATGCAATAATGCATCCAAATAAAAGCAATATTTTGTTTCTCTGTTATTCCTCTATCAGAAATCAAATTCAAACCAACTAAAGAACCTTTCTTTCCAGTGAGAATACTTCACAGGAAAATGGAGAAGGTGTTCAGTGAGCTATTATTTGATGTTACACTTTTTTAGTTTTAAAACCCTGAGGCACACACTCAAAATGGAAAAGATAAGCAAAAATTCAGAATTCTTTACTTGCCAGAAGGAAGCGAGACATAATGGTTACATGTGACC
Source organism: Rhagologus leucostigma (assembly GCA_013397725.1). Classification (NCBI taxonomy): domain Eukaryota; kingdom Metazoa; phylum Chordata; class Aves; order Passeriformes; genus Rhagologus; species Rhagologus leucostigma. Next base: position 4,183,136 of record VZTD01001040.1, on the reverse strand, counting down.
ATGTCTGAAACAACCAGGATCTTTCAGAAGTTAGTTTTCCTTGCACTAAAACCAGATTCGCACTTGTATGCCACTTACAGCAAGGAAGTGCCCAGCAAGAAGGAAGCCCTCAGCACTGTAGTACCACAGTCAATATTCAAGCCTCAGTTAAGTCCAAGCTTTATCACACACTTACTCTTTTGGTCAATTCGAAGATCATACAGAGGTGTTCTGTAAATGTCCACACTGGAAAGTGCACATCGGGAGAGGGGCACGTGATGGGAAGGCCCAAGAATGAAAATTTTTCGGCTACAACAATTAACATAGAAGGCCACAATTTAGACAACTGCAACTGTACAGCAACTTGGCTTAGAGAAACAAGTTTAATGAAAATGTACAAAGTGATACTTTCTCATGGCTACAATAGTTTTACTCTGCTGTCAGTAAGACCACAGATCAATCCATGGCCCAACCTTGCTTGGTATCCCAGAAATTATCATGAGTTCAGTTCAATAATGCTTCCTGTAGCCTTAAATCTCTTAACTAGGTTATTTATCAGAGGGCACTCATCAGCTAGAAATTTGTCTGACTGCACTCATTTGGAGGCTGAATGATGTGTTACAGCTGCTTAGAACAGATTTTTGAATTCTCTCCTTGAATCAACACAACCTTGGGCTACGCACCACCTTCAGTAAATACAGGATCAAATAATGATTATGGGTTTATCATCTATTCAGAGTTTTTCACTTATGTACTTGATTAGCTTTACTTAGGTTTCACTAAATTAAAATTTAAGTCCTTCTCAAATGCTGGGTTTATGTTGTTATATGACATGGTTTTTTTTGTTGTTGCATCAACAACAGGGACTTGGACCTGCACATTCATAGCTTTAGCTGATACTGCAACCTTTTACACGTCATCATGATGTTATTTCACCAAGTCCTCAGTTCCTGGCTCTTGATTAGATGTTAAGGGTCTCCTGCCACAGGACTTATAAGAAAAAAGAAAAAAAATATAGGCAATTCAGCTTTTCAGATTCAGGATCATATCATCTTGTTGCTGGCTCTGAATTAAAGCGGTGGGAGACATGTAAAGTTATGAGGGTTTTTTTTTAATCCCTTACACAGGGAGTGCTATAACAACGTATACTAAAACACAAACTTTCTGCAAAACTAATAAAAACAAATATCCAAACATGCAACAGTTTAGCTCAAAGATAAATTCTAAACATCTCATGCAGTACAATAGCAAATGATCCGGCAAATTCAACCAACTCCATATCAGAGAACCTAGGGAATGCAACTTGTTAAGGAAATTTTAGAGAAACTAGGTATCTGTCACACTATGAGCTATTTTCACATCATTTGCAGCAGTTTAGGAAGAACTAAAACCACTGTCTTTGAAGAGTATTACAGCATGTTATCTTACGAACAACTGATAAGCCTACCCAGTTTTTATTTAGCATTGCAAAATACATACTTTGAGTAAATACTGGAGATGTTTTGAATTTCTGTCATTTAAAAAAAAAAAAGTTGCAGTCAGCAGAACATAATAAGAATTATATTCCTTTACTCAAAAATAACTAGATACATATTTTTAGAGGCAGGCACAGACTACAACAGCATGTTGGGTTTTTAAAAAATTTTTCTTTTTTTAAACTTGTTAGAAACAAAAGTCCACTTAAAATTATTGGAATGATTAACTTTCACTGACTTCACACATTATATAAACACACTGGTCACTTTCTCCACAGCAGAAGAGAATCCTGGCAGTATTCAGCCCATAATCCTGCACTGAAAAACCAATGCAGAATCGTGGTGAAGTATTTTAATAGACTTAAAAAACCAAACAAAACCTCACAACAATAACAAAAAAAACCCCAAAACAAAATCCAAAAAACCTCCAACAAAACCAGCTTGTCTTTTATAAAAGCAGTGGAGCATCAGTAATAAACTGCAAAAAGAACATCTTTAATCCCTCCCTTGCAAAAAATGAGTTACCAATAATTTTAGCAATATTACTTTTTTTCTCCCTCCTTTTGTGACATCCAATTTGAACATTTATGTTGTTCAAACAGAAGAGATTCATAGCAGGCCAAAAAGAATACAAAATTAAAATTTGAGTACTTCAAGCTGTAAGAATGTAACAAGAACATTCCACTATCAGCTAATTGTGAAGTCAGGGCCCTAGGCTTTGTAAAGAAAGCTGTAATACTCACGTGATATTGGGGTCCACCTGTTTGTAGGCATGGGCTGCACAAGATCCACAATAAGTATATCCTGCATGTCTGCAAATCAAAGTGTACAAACTGTTAAGATGTTAAATACTGCTTAACACCTTAAATATGTTGATACTAAATGTTAATCTCTTAAATTTATTATTTGTCCCCAGTGAGCTAAAAATTGTAAGAGTGATCCAAAAATCAACTCCTGAAAGAGTAGGAAAGCACTGCTGCAGTATTGATCACACAAGACACGTATTTGTTGAAGAACTGGCAGTGACCATTTACCGACCAGTTAAACTATCAATGACCACTGCACAGTCAGGAAAGCTCCAAATCAAAGGAGCTTCCCTTATTTGTAAAGGATGCACGCAGACTGCACAACCACCCGTTATGAGAAGCTCAAGATAATGCTAACAGGGCAGCCAGGGAACAAGGCAGTGGCAAACCAGCAAACTACTGGAGAAAGCTCTTCTAACCACACTCTAGTAACTGAATGTAATGACAGTAGAGGGGTCTTGGCAAAGAGAGAACTACATGTCACAGCAGAAAAAGAGAGAATAAAAATGCTCTGTCATTTAAGAATATCTCAGTGACAGAACGAACGTGCACATGGAAAGGAGTGGAATGCATCATGCTAGCTTTTACCACAAAGAATAAGCTACATGCTTCATCTTCATTTCCTATCACTCTGGCCTGGTCCCTTCTCAACCTCTCTTCTTGTGTGTGCTCCAAAACAATTTATAATCATTTTGACTAGTTGTTTCAAATACTGCCTTCAAATATGAAGACCCATTCTCTTCAAGGCCATTAAAATGGCTGAAAATTCACTTTACACCACTAAAAGCATTAATTTCAGAGAACATTTGTTACCAGAGGTAGAAAATGGCTCCTGGTCACTGAGCAGTGTGCCCACGCCACAGCTTTACACAATGACACTGAGAATGATGCATGCTGCAAGCCCTGAGATATACAGGATGTTTGAAGATTCAAGTTTCCATTGACAGCACTGAAGGATTTTACACGTATTTGTATTTATGTATGCTCACATACATCTGTATTCATCCACAGACTGATACCTGCATATTACCTTCAAAGCATATTACCTTCAAAATGACCCTGGGATTCTATTTCAACATCACTTACCCTGCTCATTCTAAAGAGCTCAGAAAGGTACTAACACACGTGCTAAGGGGAGAAACAGGAGACCGAGACCTCACAAATGGGCAAGGTATGTTATTAGACAATGCCAAAAGAGCCTCCTGAAATGTTCCCACTGCTACAGGCTTCCTCCATCTTCCACAAAAATACTAGACATATCCCACTTCACAGGTGGCAAAAAAGGGGCACAATTAACAAAAAAATGTGGTGAGATCACAGGAAGACCTCCAGCAATTCTGGAAAAAAAACCAGACTACATAATCTGCAGTCGAAAGGTTTCTTTCCTGGCATTCCTGCAAGAAAGACTAAGGCAGATGTGGGACAATTTCTTCTGCACACTCAATACTATTATACAATACTTCAAACATTATGACAATGCTATGTTTGCACAGGAAAAACATCATATTTAAGGTGCTTTTCCTAGTGTTTCCTTCCAAATCATAATTACTTGGAATGACCAACATACTTTTGTCATTACATGTCTCAGCTATCTTCAAGTAATTGAATTCTCCCTAAATAGTTCAGATGATCCCTATTTCAGCTGTGGACAAATAGCTCAAATAAAACCAAACTAAAATAACAAAAGTAAACAACTTTGGATAGTTGAATAGTGTTTAATTACTTTTTGTTTTTAAGCGTTGCTAAATTTTATTTAGGGGGTGGGAGAGATGCAGGAGTTTTGCTTATTTTGTTTTGGCGTTGGTTTTTTTTCTGTTATTGAAGGGGTTTTGTTGTTTCCTTCATTAATATAACTCTTACCCATCTTACTGGATCACAAACGAATATTATGTGTGCAGTCCATCAGCAAAAGGAAGCTAATCATGCACCCAAATGTGCACAGATTTCTGCCATTCTATGCTATATCCAAAATACTTATTCAGAAACCACATAACACTTCTTTCAGCTGAATACTAGCTTTTACCAGTTACCAAAATCACCCGCCCAAAAAAAGAGCATTTAACCAATCAAATATTAGACCTACTGAACTTCTATTTCGGACTTACGGTGCAATAATGGCTCTTGCAGGTCTTTTTGTGGACTGTACTTGAGAAAGCCAACCTTCTAGCTGTGCATTCAGCTGGGGTCCTGTGAAGAGACATGGAAATACTGAAGCCATAAAGAACCTAATACATCTCAAGACCTTACAAATAAAGTTCAAAAGTCCAGCAGATTTAAAAGTCATCTCAAACATTAAAGGCCGGGTTTAAATCCAAAAACAAGCAAACAGAAAAGAACACCTCCCCAAAAAACCCAATGCAACAACAAAAATAAACCCCAACCATGTAATGTTGAAGGTTACTGTAGGAAAGTTTAAACATCTTGGTCCAGGAAGCTCATTTACTGTACATCCAAACACACACTTATTGTTTCTTTCTCTGTGGGGACTAACGAACACACCACTTCACCAGTGGTGGCTGCTGATTTCAAAAGAATCACTAACAGATGATTGTTTCCTCTAGTAACCATATTTGCAGAATTCAGAAGTAAAAAATTATGATCTTTATCAAGGGAGCCCAAAATGAGATGACATAATACAAAGGCCTGACACTTGCATGATAGCCAATGGCTATGGTAATAAATCCTTTATTGAGCAAGTACAGGGGCATAATACAAAACACACTGTAACCTGGAAAAATCTGTAAATGCAGAGGAAAAAGCTAAAAGTGAGAAGACATTATGCTTATCCTAACACCTTAACAACTTCTGATCAATCAATATATACCAGAAGTACATGAACACTTCATCAACATTAACTTTGATAACTTGGATAAAATCCAGAATTCAATTTTTTTTAAACTAAGGTCTGTACCTCAACAAGTTGCAAATATGCTTAATTCAATCACCTGACAGATGATAAAAAAGCCTTCTAGAAATACAACATTAAAAAAACCAAAACCAAACAAACCATATTTTGATTATTTCCCATCACAAGACATGTTTCTGATGTTAAGCTATCCTTCAGGATTCAAGTCTGGCAAATACAGCACAATGTTCCTTCATATTAAAGAACACTAAACAAGCTTTCAAGTAAAACTCATTCAGCTGCTATTGTTACAAGTAACATACCATTAACAAAGAAAATAGATGCACTTGTTTCAGCTGATATTATGCTTTTGACAGAACTCTATGCCAGCAGAGTTTATCTGTAAAGCATGGTGCAGCAAGCTGCTTTTCTTGTTCCATGCACATTGTAGATTTTTGTATCTTCCCCCTGCAGGTGCTGAACTACCAACCGCCAGTGTAAGTCAAGATCAAATTAAGTATCTGAAGCCATTTCACAGATACATTCCAAACAGCCCTGACAAGGGCTGACAGCTCTCCAAAAGGCTGACAAGAACCACAGAGAACGAGAGAAAAGATGTCCACTTTTGCAGAATCCAATCAGTCCCTGATCAGGGATAGTCAAAAACCTTTCCCTAGCAAACCCAGGGGTGAAGGGTAGAGGTGTTGAAGCCACTGGTTTTTATATAAAATTAAATCCATGTGTTTCTTGAAAAAGGACAGCTTCTATAGTTTTGAAGAGCCCTACCCTCTCACATAAAGAAAGTGAACAAGTGCAGCACCATTTTCCTAAGCCTTCAATTACACCTTGAAAGCCTTAGTTACTGTCTACAACTCTAACAAGGTGAAAGAGTGACACAGATTAGCTGCTGTCACTCATGTAATACAGTGACTTGGTGAAATTATGAAATTGTTATAAAAATACCACCACGTACCAATTTTGTTCTGCTGCTTCTGTTGCTTGGGGAAATTACAAGCAGCCAACATGCAATAGAGATAAGGATAATGACATCTTAGAAAATGGAGGCTGTTCAGGAAGCTAAGTAAAAATAAATGGGTCTCTATTTCCATCCTCTTTCTAAGCTGCTAGGAGACTAACAAAACAGTACTCTTTTACAGTATTACCACTTCTATTTGTTATCTACTTGAGTGGAGAAACAAATCACCTAAAAAAAATTTCTACTTCCTAATTCTCCCAAAATATGTAGAAAGATAAAATACTTTCTGAATGAAGCTCTTTATGAGAACACTTTTTTTTCCCACCGACTACCCACACTTAAACATTACTTTGCCTCACCTGACCCCTTCTCCTCAAAGAAGAGGATCCAGAGGAAGCACAACTGCAAAACAGCCAAAATTTGTTACGCAAAGGGAAACTCTTCCCCAGCAAAGCACCGTGCTTAGCCTTCCTCCACCCCTTCTTTAGCAAGGATTTTTCACTAAGGAGGTGGTTAAGGCCTCTTTTGTCTTTGGTTGAGATAAATCAGGTAACCTGCTGAACAGTTTAAAGACAAAGGTCAGAACATCTGGTAATATCCTAAAATTTCATGATTGGTCAAATCTGACCAGAACTTCCTGATCTTACAGTGTAGTAGCAGAGTAAAATGCCCAGCTTTGCTTAGTCTGCTATTACAGACACATACTCTAACAAAGTAACATTTTCTTCCTAGAGGCAATAAAATAACAGAACTGTATGACCCAAGGGATGAAACTTCTGTCAGTGTTTACTTAAGTACCAAGTAACACATCTGCTTTGATTTTTTCCTTTTAATGCCACGTACTAGGTGTCTGTTTAAATAATTAATTTTGACCTAATGTAAACTTTCATGTCAACTTATACTTATCCGCACTATTTTAATAAAACATGCAATCAAATTTCTCTCTCCAGAGGACTAACAGAGAGAGAGAGAATGGACAGCACAACATATCCATGACCTTTTAGCCTAAGGAAAAAAAAAAATCTAAGAGCACCCACATGAATTGACAGACATACAGCCTACCTGCAGCTTCCTATGCTTACAAATACTTTAAGGGGGATACTCTAGACATGTAATTTTCTTGAAATGTTCAGAGAAGTTTTTCTCCCAGTTTCTCAAACATGAGGATGCTCAAGGCTAAAGTCAAAATATTTGAACTGCTTATAGAAAGTATAAATAAACCCACACTATCACAGTAGCTATGCTCTGCCATATGGAATTGTATTATAGTAGATGAGTAACTTCTTCATAAAGTGTTCTAAAAGTACGCTTTGTCCATATTTAAATGAAGCTTAACTGGAAAAACAGTCATCAAGACAACTGCAGTAAACATGCATCTTCCTAGCTGACCAGCATGGACAGTGAACACCACTGCCACCCATGTATCCTTTTGCTGTTGTGGTGGGAAGTAGAACAGGTCCCAGCTCCTTGAGCCTCAGGTGGAAAGCTCATCTTGAGAAAGCTGGCAGGATGAGAGCAACAGGGGTTTTAAGGCTAACCCAGACAGAAGGGCAGAAAACCTTATGGATACAATTTCTGGATGCAACAATCAATATACTTTAGCATTAATACTGTAAGATCAGACCTTTTATTGATCAAAAGAAGGTTAAGCAGCAAAATACGAGCTTCATTGAAGTACGTAATATTAAGATCTGCATTTCAATCCTATGAAGTCAGGTATAAATATAGGTGTGTAACTAAAGATTGCTGACATTATCTGTGGATATTTCACATCCTGTTTTGTTTTGAAATCCAGTAGACGTTATGCCAAGGTTTAAAATAATTGCAAACACAGACCAAGACTCCACTAGGCAAATTTATGGATACAAATACAGGCAGCATTTATTCAATTATCTTGCCTAAAAGGATACTTATTTTAACAATCAACATTATCCCATCAGAAAGCTCTAGAGTAAGTAAGAAAGAATCCTTCCACGTTACTTGCATGCCATTGTTACCCAGGGAATAATAACAGAATGACATCTGGTAGTGACTCAGCTAAGTTCATCACCCCAATTTACAGCTGTCATGGTCCAGACTTTGTGGGTTAAGCCAAACCAGCACATTCTTTCCACAGCCAACCTCACCTTGTCGGTGAGACTGAAGCACTTATCCGTCAGACGTCAACACAATGTAATGGCATTTTGTTCCCTTTTCCTGCAGCCACCATTACACATACAAAAGGTACTTTTTCAGATTGGTAGGGAAGGCTCAGTGTTTGCTCTGAATCCTCAGTCTCAGCGAATGTTTTTTTTACTGGAAGAGAATAAACCTCAACCAAAATTTAGAGCAGCACCAGGGAAAACTGCTCAGGTCTCCCTTGGCTGTTTGCATACAGCACTCACAGCAAGGCAAGTAATGCTGGAGCACGACAGCAACACTGCAGTCCCCAGCATTCACAGTTCTACTTAATAGCTTTTACTTGTCCAAGCATGTCTCCTATAGGAGCCACCACCCTTCTTTGAGTCTTCCTCCTTTTAACTACCTTTTCCCATTGATGAAAAAAGTCTACACCTTAAAAACGCTTCTAAAATATTACAACGTGTGGTAAAAAGTGAATAAGTCTTTACTCTTGTAGAGTGTTAGAAAAATCAAAGTAATAGTGAAACCCTGGGGGCTGGCATACAATTAGTTTAGTAACTGCAACTAAGGGAACTCCTTTCTCCACCATTTCGAAGGTGACTGAAACAAATTGTTAGGCAAACTCCAATCTGAAACGTGACAGAGGACTAACTAACAGTTAAAATTTCAGAAATTGTAAGTATTTTTCAAAAACCACAAACATCACTTAAAAAAATATGTTTCTCAATGCAACAAAAGCCAAATCCTTGAATAAAGAAAAAGTTTTAGTTATGCAAAGACTAGGATTTGTCAGGAATAGGTGATTTCCAACAACTCATGTTGATGGGTACATTCTCCACTGCTAGCATATACTCTCCTCCAATATTGATAAAATGGTGAAATCAGACTATAAGCAATGCAGAAATTTACCTATGCAAACAAGAATTGGGGGGAAAATTAAGACATAAATAGAGATTACACCAATGCCACATAAATTCCTATTTGTACACATTGTAAGATGGAAATAAAACTGCAAGTAATGCTTGAATGGGGGAAAATAAAACTGAAGCCACAACAGAAACATTAAAACAGATATAAAAATTTGCTTTGGTGGCAGTTCTTACTTGCATGCCCCAGTTGTCCAGTATTCCACTAATTCTTGATTTTCCTTTACTGAAAGTTGGCAGGAATTAAAAAAAAAAATCAAACTATAACACTACTCATTAAGAATATCAACCAACATGTAGCTACCAAGCATCATAACAAAACCTTAGTACTCAGGTCATTCAGACATCCAAACAAATGACCTTCTGTTCCATACCTCTGAGAATGATTTTGGCGCTAACACACACTAAATATAAATTAAATTTGTGAAAGTATACACTAAATGATACTTGCAGGCCTATTTTAATGATACCCGAACTGCACCAAATGTAAAGCTCTTTTTCAGTTCCAGTTGTACAGTGGAAGTTGAATCTACATTCTTTTCTTGAAGTATTTTGATTTTGACTGTATTTAAGTGATTCAGCTAGAAACAATAGCCTAGAAATTGTATTTCAAATTATTCCGGTACACTTTTTCAGTATACAATGCTAAATAATACAGTCTGCATATTAATGCTGTGTTCCATGTTTAATTCATAAAAGAGTCAGTAATGACACATCCAGTTTCCCCATAAAAAGCCTAAAAAAATAAACCACCAAAGGGAGAGAGATATTACATTTGGTATTTAACATTGCAAAGCAAATACTTGATGAATTTGTAAGACACTACAATTAGTTGTTCACAGATTGCAAGGTAAGAACTTCAGTTAACAGCTGTATTTGTAATGCTTCAGCTAATGTCACAACATTAAGATTTCATGATCAGTACATTAATTATCCTGCTACTGCAGAAAGCTCCGTTCACAAGAGAGCATAGAATTATTCAAGCTGGAAAAGACCTTTAAGATCATAGAGTCCAGCCATAAGCCTAACACTGCCAAGTCCACCACTAAACCATGTCTCATTTCAGTGATCCTCACATGCTTTTTCCATGTTTTCCTGGATTTATTTATCTATGACCATCTACAGACAACACGATGATTCATTACTTTTACATTACAGTTATGAACAAGCTGTGATGAGTTATTCCAATTTTGGAGAGTATGCCAGGATTCTTGGCACACCACAGTAAACCACTTTCATAGACTCTTTTATGACATAGAGAACATCTTCCTCAGCCCCTCATCTGCATTCCTAGTCTAAACCACACACAAAGTCACACGTGATTCCCTTCTGACCACTTCAGCTGCTGCGGAAACCCATATCCAACACACTACAGAGAAGAGTTTCTGCCCTAAGTTAAGGTGGGATACAGCCACGTAGGTCAGTGAACCCAGCAGCAGCATCTGCCCTCAGAAACTGTAGGCAGCAGGCCTGGTGAATGGATTACACATATTCAGCAACATCACGGCAAAGCAGAAACAGCTGTAACTGATGTACACACTTTCCCTAATGATGATAAGTTCCAGCTCATGCCAAAAGCATATAAATGCTGGGATTACAGCACTATTCGTTAAAACGAACAGTCATTCTCACATCACTCTTCAGGGTCCCCCGGCCCCAGAAGGCACAAATGAGAACAGTTTTACTCTCAGAATCACACTGCTATTGCACCTTGAAGCTGCCTACCTCACAGAGCTACTAACAAAGTTAGTGGGTTTTGGCACCAGAAAAAACAGTATTTGGTACAAAGGCAGTAAAAAAGCATTAATGCCGATCTTACTGGGGATTACAAAGGAATACAAGAGGCTGCAAACATGCAAAAATAGTGGCCAACTTTGAGGGAAATGCAACTTCTAAACTCATCGCTCATGGCACACGATTGCCTTTTCATTTATTTTCTGATCTGCTGAAGTTCTTCAAAGCATTATACTTTCCAGCTGATCTACATACCATCATGCAGACTTCCCCCCCAAAAATAAGGCTGAAACATCCCTGGCTGTACGACAGCCAGTTATTCGACAGTTCTGGCATTTCTTGTCCAAACAAGTTAGAAGCATTGCTACCGTTTGTAGGGATTACAAGATGTCAGTGTCTAGCTCCTTCAGGGTTCTTTTGCTGACAAGCTAGGGCTGCAGAAAACTCTGAACACAAGTGCACCATTAGGTTTAAAGTCTCTTCAGATATTTACTGGCCATTTACTTGGCTCATCATAAAAAAAAGAGCTTTGAAGACAGTAAGTGCAATGGTGTTTCAAGTTGACACAGCAATTACTATGCCAACTCACATTTGCATTAATAAGCTTATCAAAATTAAGGTTCTCCTAGTTCAAACAAGTTGACACAGGCTAATAGCACACGTCTAGCCACTATGGTTTGGTCAGGAAAAGCAGAGAAACAAGTCCTAATTAACAAAACGACAAACTTGTTTTGCAGGGCAAGTTTCACATGTAATATTGTTATTCACACACATTCTCAATTTGATTTTACTCCTGTGACCTAGAAGAGCCTACTAAAAACCTTTGTTTTTGACCTGTATCACCACACCACTGACTGGGGAAAAGCTGAAACAAGAACTCTTATCACACACTTTATTAAATTAACCTTACTCAGTTAGCACTTCCAGGGGCCAGATGAGGGAGGCCAGCTGCCAGACAATAAGCCATGTTCAGCACCCTGACATCCCACTTGCCATGGCATGCTACAGAGGGAAAAAAGGCGCACAAATCTAATGTTTATTTCCATTTCAGGAGCATATGGATTGATTTCCCACAGCAGTAACTGCCCAGCACTTACTGAATCTACTCACATCAAAGAATAAACACACCCTATCCTGCATACAGTCCATGCTCAGGACAGCATGTCATTTCCCCTAAAATTCATCTGCTCCTTTTGTATCTAGGAATGTGTTCAAAGACACTCAAAATTACACCATTTTTTTTTCAAGTTGTCCTTAATCTTCCTCTTCCCCCTGCTGGTTAAAAATCAATTTCTCAAGAGGTCTGGATACTAGGTGGTTGAATTAACACAGCAGGACTGGGACTTTCTTTCAAAAATAAATGTGAGTGCACTATTTTTCACCCCACAACAGTGATATTTTCTTTTTTTTTTTTAAACAATCTACATGACAGCAGTGCAACAGGCTGATATTTTTATTCATGCTGTATGCTTTTATCTAAACTTTGCAAGTATTTTCAGCGGCCAGCATGCACCACGTCACACACCATTAACTTTTTTTAAAAGCAGACATGTAGATCGAGATCTGCAAGTAAAGAATGAGGTTGTTTAGACCAGTGGCCTATCATCAGCAACGGACATAGCACTGTTTCAGTTTGGAAGCTCGGTTGTAAAGCTTCCCATACTCAATGGTGCTGCTAACTAGGAGGAGGAACAACTGACCAGACTTCACTGTTCTGTTTGCTGCCAATCAAATGCTCCAGAGGTGCACATCTGAAGTTCATTAAAATGCTGCACTGACTGATGTGGAGTGAACATTAACTTCTCCACACCAAGAATTCTAGAGGAAAAGAGATGACAACTGTTTTGGTTAAAATGTTCATACTGAACTCACCTGCCAAAACTTCTTAAAGAACTTAATTTTTAGATTTTTTTTTTGTTACAACAGCACACAGAGAAGAACACACGGGAAGTTAAATGCTAACATCACGGTGAAGTCCATCCTCCACTTCTTGCCCCCTTCTCAGCTCTACTGAGTAGGAAGCAGTGAGCTTTCTCCCTGGGACCTAACTTACTCTCTAATACAAAGGTGTTTACTCAGATGCAACATTCTAACATGTGAACACACTCAGATGTGCATAATTGCACAGCCAGACTCACCTGCTCTACAGCATTCATTAGTATCATGCAAGTAGGTGGCAAATTCATACTAGAATGTAGTGCATGTTTATACTTTCCAGGGCAGAACCTAAGCACTGCATATCCCACGGCCGGAGAAAATAATGGAGCAATGGTCTACTTTCAGCCAAAGCAATTGCTGTCCCATAGGAATGAGCAGCCTCTAAAGACAAGAAGTGGTATTTCTTCTAAACTCTCTTACATGTGTTGTATTGACCGTCCATGAAGAGTAGCACCTCCCTCTTGGTTGTGGCTTCACCTCTGATATTACTTCCACTCCTGGAGTGCAGAGGAGACTGCTAACCCAGTTTAAGAATATCCTCTGACCACAAAAGCTGGACTGCATTATGGATCCATCCTTTGTCTTCTTCCCCCTCAGCTGGCTTTGGCCCTTCTTTCCCAGAGCTGACTTCCACAGCCAGATTTTAGAGACTTTTTTTTTTTAAATAGCAATGGGTGCTTCCCTTTCACAGTAAACGCCCTCCCAAGTCCAGGATGCCATGCATCATCCTGGATGGTGTGTTGATGTTTTAGCCCTAGGTACCAGGCACCTCAGGATAAACCGCCACTTAAAAACCTTACCCTTACTCAGCCCCTTTAAAAATGCTTTCAAGACGTAACGATTTTGAACATACCTGTCAAAAATCACATTTCTCATTACCCCTTCAGATGGGTCATCTTAACTACAGAGCAGGATGAGGGTAGCCAGGGCATCCACTCACCTTTGTGTAATCAAACTCAGCTCTGTAGAAAGACAGCAGTTGGGAGGAAATGGGAAGCTTAAATGCTAACCAGTTTATATATAACACAGCAAATCGCTTCTGGGCTGAGACAGTAGCGCGAAGAACGGAGGAGGTAGGAGGACTTGAAAAGACAATCCCCAGAGAACCATGGGAACACACTGAAGAACTATCACAATTCAAATTAATCCCTGCCCCTGCTTCAGCCTTGAAGCTATGCAGGCTGAAGACACATGGTAAAATGCACTTTCTTCAAGCAATACAATTGAGGAGCCTGTGTTACAAGTTTGATGTAGCAGCTGGCATGTGAGTGTGGCCTGAAATACAGGAAGATTTTAAGTTAAGTCTATGACAAACACATAGCCTCTTGGTCCTCATTTGTTTTCTCTTGAGTTTTGATGGACCTTCCTAAATGGCACACAAAAATTAGCTTTTGAGCAATAAATAATAGGTAGTCCTTGCTGAACAGGCACAATTCCTGCTCTCATACCCAGTGTAAACAGCAGGCGAGTTCTATAGCAAGACACATAATACTCTTTACTCATTTAAGGAAAAACATATTTCCAAAATCCCCAGCTTATGCAATATCAACCACTTACCCCCACCAGAACACTGTAACAATTTAACTTGTCACACGTACAGTTGTCATAATTCATTATTACAACATGATTCAGTTTCGGGGGGTTTTTTCATGCAGTGTGTCTGGGCAACCATCCCACATCTCCTCAATAAGCAATTGCCAGACAGCTGCCCAAAAGCAATGGGAGTAACATGCTTTTGGATGTCCTACTACAAACAACTAGTACTGGCCAAACTAGTCAAACACACTTACCAGGGTGTAGTCTAACTAAATTATGCACTGAATTTTTATAGAAAAGAAAACAGTCAAAGACAGTATCCATGCCTCTTGAATTATTTTTAAAAAATTAAAATTCTTATTTGCAAGTATCTAGTAATAATTTGATACTGAAGTCCAATACCAAACAAACTACAAAATTTGTGTATAAGGTCATGTAGCCATTCCATATCGCAGATCAGTTTTCTGCCTTACTCATAAATGAAAATATAAATAGCACAACCAAGGTGATTACTACAAAGCTTCGATGTTTTGATGTCTTTGCACACATTTAAATCTATACCTTTGACACGATTTTGTGTATTTTCTGTAAACAGAGAACTACCTACCTTTCTAGATCATTGGAAATAAATGTAATTGCAAGCTGCATGAAGATTTGAGGCTGGTTTTGTAATGGACACAAGAATTATGTTTAGAATACTAAGCTCAGAAGAAAAACAATCATCCTCTATTGTTGTCTCGAAACTGCCTACCCACCATTTGAAGCCCAGCTACCTATCATACAATCCACCTCTTCCTGTGTTACCCTCCTCCCTCTATTTCGTTTCTTCCTTTCATTTTTTGCCTCATACCTCGTTCATCAATTTATGGAGGAGAAGGGAAACTATATCTATTGTAGCCAAGAGAAGTGTATGACTTCTCACATCTAATTCTTCTTAGACATTAATTTAGGATCCTGAATGCAACACTTTATTGTTTGGGTTTTTTTTCAACTGCATCCCTCTATTCCTCTGAACTGCTCATTATGACAGCCTCTTGCTCATCTAAGCTCGTTCACCTGCAGTTTTGTAATCATCTTTACTCCCGAGGCCAGTAAAAGCACAGCCTTTACAAATCCTATTAACAGCTCTGAAAATGCAAACGTGCGTTCTTTTTGCAAAAGCGGTTCTGCCCCAAAACCAAACCAAACTTATTTCCAAGCATATGTGCTATCAAGCCATTAGTACAGGTTTCTGCCTTCTTTTTGGAGTGGGCAAGGGGAGCGGCAGATCTCCCTTCAATGCACCACGTTTTTTTTCTATTCTTCTGCAAGTATCACGTCTTTAAATGGACAGAGCTACTCTGCACTATTGCTCAGTAACTTTTCGCTCCCACTAAAGAAAGCGCTCGGGAAGGAAAAATACAGGGTCTTCTTAGACTACAAAAAGAGAAATAAATCTCCCTATTTTCACACCTCGACAAGAAGTAAAATAAACATCCCTATTTTCCCACCTGTTCACCTGCCTTCTAACCCCAGACGGGCGGTATTTTCTCACGGAATTAACAAAACAAAAAATACCCAGGAGCAGTTGAAAATACTGAAATCCGTTCGTGTGCTCTGACGGAGAGCAACACTCGGTACGGAGCACAGCCACGGGCTGGCTCCAGCCCCATTGCCGTGACACACGCAGCTGCGGCGAGGCGCGTCTGCCGGGCAGGGCAGGAACACGAGGCGCAGCCGAGGGCCCGATCCATGCCCGGCCACGATCAAACGCCGGTTTCCGCCGAGAGGCGCCGCTGCCCCGCTGCAGGTACCCGGGCCGGCGGGTGTGTTCGGAAGGCTCCGCGGCAACCCCTCCCCAGCTCTGCCCGCTCCCCGCCGGCGGCCGGGCCCGGCAGCCCCCAGCCCCCCCCGCCCACCATGTGCCGGCGGGGGCGGAGCCGGCGGCCCCTCCCCACGCCC
>VZTD01001040.1:4153654-4166746 GCA_013397725.1 Rhagologus leucostigma | reverse complement strand
GCCGCCGCCGCCAACTCCGCGCCGGCGGGTGGGGGGGCGCGGGGAGAAGGAGGCCGCGGCCGCAGCTGGGTTTGGCCCCGCTCGGCTCCCGTGGACTAAGGGCCGCGCGGGCGCCGCGCCCCCATTGGGCACCAAAGCAAAAGCCTCGCCGTGATTGGCCGCTCTCCCTCCGCCGGCCCCGCCCACCGCTTTGACAAGTGCGGCACCGCCCCGCGGAGGAAGGGGGTAGAGGGCGGGGCCAGGCAGGGGAGCCCGCCGCGGATTGGCCGGCGCGTTGCCGTGGCGATGGGTGCCGTGCGCGCTGATTGGCCGGGCCGTGTCTCCGTGGTGGCGGGGCAGATTCCGGGCGCGGGTCAGCCGAGGGGAGCGGGGCGGGGGGGCCGGAGTGACTCCCCGGGGTGACGCGCCGGGAGCGCCCGGTTATCCGCTGCCTCCGCGGCTTCCCCGTGCCCGGCACGGGCGGTGCGAGCACTTGGGATGCTGAAGACTCGAGGGACGGAGCACCGTTTCCCAAAGGCATCTTTGGGAACAGGGATTTTGTTGCGCTGGGGCTTCGTGTTTCCGAACTAGGATCCTTCCCTACGCCTCCCTGCCCATGCCGTGACGCCCGTGGCACCGTGGCACGGAGCGAGGGCCGTGGGAGTACAGCTGTATGGAAGTCTCCGGTTCTTCTCAGCTTAATACTTCCCCACCCCTTTAATTTTTATTTAATTTTTTTTATTATCTGGGTGAATGGACTGCTGCCATGGAGACATCAAGCGTGGCTCAAAATAGCTAACGAGGCAGAACTGGAAAGGGGAGTATGGCCGGTACAAAAGGGGGAAGGGAAAAAGCAATTTCAGCCGCTGACGTGAGAGATGCCACCAGCGGAGAGGAAACCACAACAGGAGAGATGAGGGGCTGCAGCCATTAAGGTCTTAAAGGCAGGCTGGGGCTTTGTGAGGTGGAGCACGTGTGGCCAGGTCAGGAAACACATTGTCCTCCTCCCCCTTTGTCGTCTAATTCTTCGAAAAGTCCTCCAGGCCGTTATAAATGCGTGCAAAATACAGAGGTTTGGGGGGTGGTTTTGTTTTTGTTTGCTTGGTTTTGTTTTGGATTTGATGTTTTTTACAGTAATACAAAAGAAGCGGGGGACAAAGGCATTATTCACAGTACGTCTTGGAGATCAAAAAGATCTCCATCTTGGAGATGCTGTGGACATGGCTGGTCTCCTTATCAGTGAGGATCCTCTTCTGCACTCATGACACTGGCCTACCAATGCAGCTGAGGGGCAGTAAGGACTGGGGTCTTCAATTAATATTTCTAATAGGTGGTCACGAGGAAACGGGGCCCGACTATCCCAGCAAATGTCTAATGTTTTATGAAGCCTTCACTGCTCTACATATCCTTACAGTATTCTATTGTTATTTTACAGTGTCTTGAAAAAGGTTAATGCAGATTATAACTGCTGCCTAGACTGGAAGAACTACCCTACCTGACTGCTTTAACATAAAACTATATTGGTAGTTGTGATACCTGTTACCTCTCAAATCGTTTACAAAAACTTCAGTAGTAAGAGTAGTTCCTGAAGTGATCCTTCAAAAACTAATCCTTCAGTAAAGTTAACTAAATGCAGCACAGGATAAATTTTACTGCATGGAGAAAAATAAATGTTGTGATTATATACTTTAAAAGTGGGTCACATCAGGGTATATTCAAGTTATTGATACACCCTTGTCCCACAGTCCATCACCAACAGTTGGAGGAGGCTGCTAGGAGGAACGTTTCAGAGGAATAATTTTTAGTTATCAGGTATCATTTTCTATCATTTAGAAGAACAGCTTTCATTTTCTCTAAGCATTTCTCTTTCAATTAAATTAAAATATAAGAACTTCTGAGCAGTAATCCAGATGGTTGAGTAAGTAAAAACATTTTATAAGTATTTTCTTCTGGGTGTACTACCTTTCTTTAGTAGTGTTTTTTCCTCTTCAGCTTGCCTTTTAAAATTTCTTAAATATATTTCTTCTTTTTGTTGCTGTATAACAGGGTGGATTCCTTTTCTCCTTATGCTTCTTTTTAAAGTTTCCTTCTCCCTCGCTTTCCTCATTAACCTTTCTTTCCATGTGTGCAGTTTTATCTCTCTTAGACTAGGTGCAGAGTAGGATGAAGTTTTTACTGGGTGTAACATGAACACAGCATCCATGTAGATGCAGAGGAACACTACAGCTCAGCGTTAGCAGGTCACAGAAAGCACAGGCTTTCTTTTTTCTAATCCTTAAACTGTGGTATGTGCCACATACACTGTGACAGCCAGGTGAATCTCTGCCCTTCTCTGTTATCAATTAGCACTGTCAATCCAGAGCCCGTGGAAGCTGGAGAACGTCCTCCTCAGTTTTCGCTTGCTCCTGACAAAGCTTGTCAGCCATAACATTACAAAAGGGATTTCTGACATTTCCACTGGTAAGGGTGACAGTAGGATTTTAATTTGTATCCTATCACAGGTGGACATAATACCATTGAGCAGTGTTTAGTGATTTGTGGGTTCCTGTTGTTAAACTTTTAACTATCCTCTCCCAATCATGAACTGTTTGTGTGAGGGCTGGTGAGGTGCTCCCTCAGTACCGCGTGTAAATGGAAGAGGCAGAAACAGAAAAGCAGTCAGCTCTTCAAGAAGTGTTTGGAAAACGCTCTCAGGCACACGGTATGAGTCTTGGGGTGTCCTGTGCAGGGCCAGGAGTTGGACTTGATGATCCTTGTGGGTCTCTTCCCACAGGGCAGGATCCCACTGATGGCAGCGCTGGGCTTCCTGGTGCTCACGACAGAATATGGAAATGTTCTAGCCACAGACTGAGAAATGAGGCTGATCTTTCAGTGGAATGCTGTGAAGCATGGGTTAGGTTGGGAGATGCTCCTGCTTTGTCTACAAGTGTTCCAAGCACTGTTTGTATGGGGAGCAGTAACAGGAGCACTTAACAGTTCAGAGCTGCTATTCCAGTCATTTTTCTCCGATATGCAGGAGAGAGCTGACACAATACATGGACAATCCCCCAAGTCTGCATACCCTTAAAGCACAGACTTCTGCTGCACATGTGTGTCTGTTGGCAGTTTTTCCCTTACTCGGAAGAAAAGCGTGAAGGCACTGGCTAAGTGTCCTTAGCATGCAGGGTTTTCCTTGAGTAATACCCTGTGACCAGCTGGGCTGGGACATTTTCAGCTGGCCCAGCTTTCAAGGTCTGTTGCTTTCTTGGTTTTTGCTCTCATTGTCCTCTTGCACATGGTTCTTTCCTAGGGTGTTTTTCACAATGCCAACTTCCTGTCCCCTCCCCTCTCAGGAAGCAGTTCACTGTTACTTTAGGTGTTTCTATTTACAAACTGTTGTTCTGCATCTGAGGAACCTGCTGTTCCCACCAGTCCTTCCTTCTACTGTTAAAAGCAGACACCCCCGCCTCACCCCCAGCTTCACAGTCCTTACAAGGGAAATATCTCCACTTCCTGTGTAACGCAAGAGCATCTGAGATCATATCAGTGGATAATTATCCATCTTGTAAATACTTCTCAACCACCCAGCAGTCTTTTATCAATTTAGGCTCGTCTTGGAAAATGGGTCTGTTACACACAATTGCAAAGCAAACTTCGGGAAGAGAGCTAAAAGCACATTTGGAATAGGAATATGACACATTCCTAGCTAGTGTTGCACTAGCACTGATATAAACCGCCCCATAATTATTCATGGCACATTTACATTTGAAGTCCTTGCTTAAAACTGTATTTGAATGGGAACACTGGCAGAAATGGTGCTGACAGACTTTTCATCATGGTAAAATGCCTCTTTCTGTAACAGCTGGCATTCTGTATTTCTGTGATCTAGGCTATGTAGTCACTCTTAAAATGAATCCTGACTATGAAATGGAATAGGGAACACAAGCTAAGGCTTGGCTAAGAATAATTTGTTATGTAATTAGTACAATTATAAGAATATATCAAAACCTCCACTCTATGAAGCGTGGTAGGCATAGGAATTCTTCTCATGTTTCCTTTCCAACCTACGGGTTTCAACTGCTTGTATCTTTTAGAATTTTTCAGATTTTTCATTTGTTTGAAAGCAGCTGTTTTATTTCTAGAAAGTCTGATGGGGAGAGAGAAGTTCCTTTGATCAGACTGCATTTACAATGGTGACTTCAAAAAGCGCTTCAAAAAATAAAATGGATTGCTCAGAGACATGGACTGATTTTGGAGAAAGTCCTTGATAAATCAGAGGAGCAAAAAAAAAAAGAAGATTTGGCTAGTCAAACTGTGATTTTAGCTGGTAGCAGGCCTAAGAATACAAGGATGTAGAATCCTTTGATCAGAACTGCTCTTAGTGGGAAATCCTTTCTTCTGTCATTGCTCCCTTCCAGGTAAAAGATAAATGTTCTCGGTGGAAGCAGTTAAAAAGGCACACTTCAAAATACTGCATATGACTCATATATAATTCTTTCACAGTTACTCAATAGTAACTTCTGGATATTGGAGATCTAAAATAGACATCTTGAAAGGCATGTTGTCAACTAAACTAGGTATTCCATTTTATTTTCTACTCAATTTTACTGCTATTTGGAGCATATACTGACTCAGTTACCTGCGGTAGTGAACACTAAAAAAATAATTTAAAAAACCCCAAGAGATAATGGCTTTCAGCTACTTAGCAGTAGCCTGTCATATATCTGAAGTTGCCATTTTCAAGTATTTCTTCAAGCTTTTACTCTAAATGTATTTGTCCTTCAAAATTAAATACAATTTATCTTGAAGCTTTCAGAACTGTTATTTCCTGTGGAAAAACAGTACCACTTTCTTTCTAGATTAAATTGGGATAGCAAGCATCTGTCAAGTCTCTTCACAGGATTTTCATTGTTTTGTAGTGAAGAGAGTTTAAAACGAGTACATGCTTTGAAAATTTGGACTTTATCATTACTATTATAACTGAGAACTAGATAATTCAGGTAGTAACTTGCTCCTTACTCCTGTTACAGAGTATCTTCTATGCAGAAGATCTCAATTGGTGACACCAATTTAACAAGTAAAGGAAAATGGTTATGCTTGTCTTGTTGACTTGTCATACACTTTTACAGGAATCACTAAAATTTAATTCTTAGAGCTGGTGAGTTCACTGCTGCTAGTCACATTTCCATTTATTTCTTAAAAGAGACTGCCCAGAAAAGCTGCTGTAGCAAATCTTCTAACATCATCACTGTGTGAACATGGCTTCTTCATTCTCTTGAATTAAATCTCTAGTCTAGATGGGAAAACAACAGTAGATGACACCATGTACCAGTGACACCGGCAGCTGAGTAGATGGCATGCTGCTGGCAGGGACAGCTTCCCTTAGGACTGGGACTGATGCTTTGAGATTCCAGGCTGATGCAAGAGCTGTGCAGAAAGCCAGAGTGTTTCAAGTTTTGTGCTGCTGCTTGATAGGTGTTACTGTGAAGTAAGAAATCTGATTGTATTCTGAATTCAGGTACAACAATCTAAGAAAATTGCTCTGTCTGGGGAAGATTAATAGTGAAACTGCTTATTTTTGTATGGTCTTGCACAAATTCTCAATATAGAAGCTGGGGAGCAGCATAGATTCCCCTTGCATTTAACAGTTCTTACAGTCTTGCAAAGTTGTTACTTATGAAACGTTGGAATGCCATTTTAGCAATAAAAATAGCAGTACCAAGATTTATGGTGTCTCCTTGTCTTCACTTAAATGTTATTACTCATTCCAGAAAGTCAAAACACTGTTGTTAAAATCCTTTCAGTATCTTTTTAGTGTCGGTGTTTGATGGAGACTGTGTTCACCACAATGCAATAGAATTAGTAATCTTCCAAATTTTGGTACATTTTCCAAAAGACAGCTTTTAGGCGTGATTTTGGGTTTGCAGGCTTCTTTCAATTTTTGTTCCCCACTCTTACTGCTCTTAGACTGTATTAATTCAATGTTTCTGTTTTAAGATACTAAGATGTAAAATAGTGAGAACCTTCCTACTAACAAGCAAGACCTCAGTCCCTGCAAGTTTGTAGACAATTGGAAAGTTAATTTTTTTTCCTCTGAAGGAAGTGTCTTCTGACTACTCTTACACCCATGTATCTAAGATATTAATGTTAAAAAAAAGTCTTCAGATTACCATAGGAAAGTAAATTAAATGTCAGCAAACTAAAGGAAAATACTATTTGTGCAGTGGGACACTTAATATACAGCAAATACAGTGTGTATCTTTAAGTTATTGAAGAACAAGTCAAATGAGAGATTCAAGTCTCTTTGTGAATTTATGCATAATTACCAAAAAATAAGCAGCCTTTTCATATCACACAGAAAAAAACCCAATCCTTTCAGGAGAGAATTTAATTTAAAGGTTTTAACTGCTTGCTATTAAAGCAATTAGCTAAGAAGCACAGAATGGAGATGGGAATGGTAAAACAGCAGTATTAAAGTGGGGTTTTTAAATAAGAATTTAGGATTTTGATTAATTTAGCAACTCTTGGAAGCCAAGTTTACCATTTCTGTGACTGTCACACAAATTCTGGTTATTTCTCCCAGTCTGTGAGAAATGGGGCCATGCATAATCTGGATTCAAGTATCAAGCAAACATTGATTATGCTCCTTATTACAAGTATCAGAAAACAAAAATGGGAATTCTGAGGACTGTGTCTAGTCCCTGCACCCATTGCCAATACATAGTGAGTCCCCAATATTCATGGTTTCAGAGCTTTTGTACTATCGTTTCACAACATATCGTTTTCTATCTTCTTTTTCTTCTGATCTCGTCTTCTGTTGCAACTTCTTATATTGCACCCAGAGGTTTGTGGCCTCTACCTCTACTGAGATTAAAGGAGAAATAAACAAGGGTTCAAAAAAAGATGTTAAGCATGGGAAAAACAAAACAAAAGACATGCTAGTAAACCCTATGGGGGGAAAAAATCAGCGTACTTGGTATTTTACTGTGGAGATTAGGATTATCTTGGACATCAGAAAAAGACTTTTCACCAAAAAGGTGGTTGGTCACTGAACAAGCTTCCCAGGGAAGTGGTCATGGTACCAAGCCTGTAAGAATTCCAGGAAGGAGCATCTGGATGCTGCTTTTGGTCATACGGCTTAGATTCAGGTAGTCCTGTGAGGAGCAGGGAGTTGGACTTGATGATCCTTATGGATCCACTCCAACCTGATGATTCTATCTCTGACAGAGAAGAACATTCCAACTAAGGGTAGCAGTACAGAGAACTGAATTACAGAACCCTTATACATCACTTCTGAATTCATTCTGTGTTTCAGCTGAATCCAGCACACCAGTCATAGGAGATCACTGACAAATGCTGAACAGCACACCCCATTAATGTACCTATGTGAAACACTGGACACTGGCTGTAGGTGATCGGTTCAGCTGCTGGATCTAATTGTTTGTTTTAAATAAACCCATGTCCTGGTGTTCTGAAGCAACTTCTCTCCTCTCTACTTAATAAGTAAATTCTAATTGTTCTGCATTTGTTTGCTTTCTGTTTAGGCATGTTGCACTGGAGGGTGCTATATAAAACGGAACTAAGTTATATAAATTATCAGCATGTGATTCCCATAATAATTTGTTCCCCTTTATTTCATGCATTCAGAGGATGTAGCCCCATGGAATTATTCAGACTTTCATCCGGTAGTGCAATTTCAGTACTTTATTTTGAAAGTCTCTTAATAGCTAGTTTAAAACAAGAGAACAATTAAATGTAAAGTGTTCTTTATTAAATAAACTCAAAAGATAAAGCAAATTGTGCAGTTAAGAAAGACAACAACGTGGCCAAAGGATTTTTACAGCAGAAAACAAATGGCAGCAAATGAGCATTTCAGTCTAGCAGCCAAACTGTCCTCATTTTTATGGAGTTAATTTCGGTCCTCAAATTGTGACTTGTTTTTTAAAAGATATGCTGCTAGAAATTCAATGGGATTTGGTGGTCTGCAAAGAAAAAAAGTAAATCAAAAGCAATTATTTTTTGTTATATGAAATTAGGTGGCTGAAGAACCAATCATCTTCCCTTAAAAGCAACATAAGCATTGACTTAGGGATGACCAGCTACCTAGACTGACTCTGTAAATTTCCATTTATGTGTGATGAGAAAGTTTTTAAAAGGGTCTTAATCACTGTTGGTTCAATGTTGCTAAATTGCTAGAACAGTTACATACCTAAAACCAGGGCACAGTCTGCAAGCATAAGTACGTATATCGTTGGATATGACATGCATTTGCCTATTTCTTTAGCTCATGCTACCTATGAAGTAGAAATGAATCTCTACTTTTTTGCTTCATTTTTTTTCAAGTGGTTATTGTGTAGCTTTGTGTGTTGAGAGTTGTTTTCATGGTTTCTGGCAACTGAAACAAACACAACAAATATTCAAGTTTGAGAAGTGCTGTAACTTCCAAGTATTCAATAATAAACATTTTTGATCACTGGCCTTAGTCTGTGGGTTTTTAAAAAAAAAAATCCTCCAGCTACACCACATGAATCTTGCTAATCTGGATTCTGTCCACAGAATAGATGACGAACTTACTTATTCCACACTAGGTCAAACCAAAAGTCTGGCAGTGAGCAAATATGCCTAAAAAGCGCATAAAACCCAGAAAAAATACACAGAGATACTTCTCTGGACTATCCTTTTGGCTTCCAAGCATGTACCAATTTCTGAGCTAGCACCCTTAATAGTCCTGGGTGGATTCCTCTACAGCTTTGACCAGCTGCCTCTTGAGCACAAATAAAATGTTAATGTCCTCAACTGAAAGCAAAAAAAAAAAGCTTAATTATGTGACCTGTGAAGGATCAGCTCCTTTTGTTCATTATAAATTTGCTACCTGCTTCGTTTAATTTGATTACTGTATTGGAAGAGATAATAAACAGTCCATCCCAATCCATGATCTCTGTGCTGCTGTGATTTAATAGGTTCCTAATATGTTCTTCCACAGAAGCCTCTTTTCTAGATACCATCTCTTCAGTCACTCCGTATACAGATAGCACTCCATACTTCCGACCACCTTGTCAATCTCATTTTTTCACATTCTACCAGAATTCAGGGGAATTGGTATTACACATAATATTAAAAATACAAGAACATTACAAATTTAAATAGTGACATTACGCTTGTTTTTTACCCCTTTAATTTTAAGTTGGTTTTACCCCTTTAATTTCTAAGTCCTACCATTCAGAATTTATTTTTTTATTAAAGCAGTCCATTGACACATACATGTTAACAGTTTAAAGACACTTTTTCACAAGGGTAATTTTCAGCTCAGAATCTAACATTTTGTCACTAGTGTTTGTCAACTACTATCTGAGGTCCACAATTTTATGTTTATTTGGATTCAATGTCACTTTCTGTCAGTTTAAATTTTTCATGGCAGTCTTCACAGTTTTATGAGATCCCTGTGCAATTATTTACAATTGATCAACTTAAAAAACAAACAGAAACTGAAACAGAAAACTCCCTAATCTACTCTGCAACTCAGTCTCATTAACAATTTTTGTCAGCCACTTCTTCAAATTGTTATAAGTGATCTTTTCCATTATTCTAATGTTGAGCTCATTTCACCATGAAAATTCAACATTTACTTCTACTGTCTATCTCATATCTTCTCATCAGTTCCTCATCCATATAAAGGCATTTCCCTTAATCCCAACAGCAACTAACTCTCTTTAAAAGCTCTTAGTGAATAACTATGCAAAAAACTTTTCGGAAATTTAAACAGACAGACTGCATCATCTGCATTCCTCTTTAGGTATGCTTGCTTACTCCTTCAATAAACTCCAAGACACTTAAAAGACCTGACAGAAATTGTGTTGACCTCCTCTCAAATAGGTCATTTACTCACATGCTCACTATCCTGGATGGTAATTTCTACTGAATTCCTGGCATGATCATCAGATGTACTGGGCTGTTCCCTGAACACCTCTATACTCCTTTGCAAAATAACTTAGCATCCACTAGTTACTTTCCTGTTCAATTTTAAGGAGTAGATTATACAGCAGAGCCAATAGTTCAGCTTTTTCAATCCTGAGTTTTATTATGCTCAGCTGAACAGCCAGTTTTAGCTGGAAGGTTCATACTGTTCAGATTTTTACCTGTATGTTCCACAAGCCCTACTATCAATGATCCAATTTCACTCCTGTGATGAGTCCCCATAAAGAACAGCTCCTTCCATAAAGAAAATGGAAAGGAATGGGAAAGGGAAAAGGAAAAGGAAAGGGAAACAGAAACAAAAAGGGAAGGGAGTTTGCCTGCCACACAACAAGTATCCAGAGTGTAAGGGTGGGGTATTAACCTTGGGCTGTGTTTTTCACTGAGTCTGCAGCAGAACTCCCACAGATGTCAGCTGAAGATGTGCACATCCCTCAGGTGTGCACATGGGGTGGACCTTCCCAGGTGCCTAATTTTGCCCAATTAGCTGTTTGTACACTGCAGTTTAAATTCCCAACTCCTTTTGAAGTTCATGCACTGTTGATGGTTGTTCTGACTGTAGGTGCCATGATGCAATTATGGTTATCTATACCAGCTTTTGATTGTAGTATTTCAATTTGAGAGATGGTTACACGCAGTACGATTTGCCACTAGTGAGGATACACCAAAAGGCTAGAAATTAGGTTGCTTAAGATGAACACCTGTTTGCTGTTATTGAAGGATACCTTTCTACACTGACTGATAAAGAGAGCTGGGACACCTCAACAGCATAATCTTTACTCAGAGGATAAACTATCAGTCTGCTTCTTACAGTGTTGACAGTGCAGGGTCAGCCTCATCCTTTAGAAAGTATTTTAATCTCTCACAAAGATGCATGTCATGCCTGATTTGTCTTTCTTTCTTTTAAATGTCAAGCAGAACTCTTTATAATCCCACACTACAAAAATCTTCAGAACTAGAACATCCTCTTGCCTTGCTTCTGCAAGGTGAATTACGTGGTAAAATTAGTAACAAAACCCCTCCCATTTTTCCCTTCAAAACTTTTGCAGTAGCATACCTCATTGGGAGATCATGAATTCAATAAGTAACTCTTACCATGCCATACACACCTAAGTGAGGAACACATCCTGCATGGTCAATCACAGTAATTCATAGGTTCATAAACCCGTTGTAATGACGACCTTACAAAGAGCAAAACCATGTGTGGTGTGCGAGGCCTGAAAGGTGCTGCACTGACCAAGTTTGAGACCTACACTATCCTAGGAACAGAAGGAACACTGAAGCACCTTACCTCTCTTTTGCAAGAACAGCAAGTCCCTGTAGCAAGATAGGTACAACTGTCTGATCCAAGTAGGCACGTGTGGGTAATGACTGAAGATCCACCTTCTGCTTTGATGTTTTCTCGGCATTTAGTTTCTCATTTTCTACTATCCTCTGAAGTAAAAAAAAAAATTGAATGAACATTGGTAATAGCAGCCACATCTACTTTGAAGTGTGTATGCAAAGTACCCACCTCTGCAACTGAATGGCAATAATTTCTTATGTCTTTTAAGAAAATTTAAGAGCATATTTTTCCTTGCACAAAAACTTAATCCAGAGGAACTTTCTGTTAAATTCTTATGTTTTGGGGAAACAATGTTTGGAAGTCGTAAGTTTTCTACAAGAGAAGACATCCAATCTCAGTAATTTTTATTTTTGCTTTTGCATTCACTGATTTGAACTCTACACCACTAAGACAGGATTGACTACTAATGACAGTGTCAGTTACATGGTTCCTGTACACATGTGCTTCTAACACAAAATGCTAAAAGCACAAGGAATTCAGGTGAAGGAATTCAGGAAGTCTGACAAAGGGGATTCTGCTAAAATCAAGTACTTTGAGACTGTACTTACTCAAGTATAGATGGACACTTTAAAGAAAACATATGCAAAATGCTTCCAGGTACTTTTTGGTCAAAAAGTGCTGAATCATCTTACACCATTAACTGTAGCTAAAAAGTGATACCCTACCACTGCCAGTAAACCAAATGTATGCAGTGCAATGTACATGAATCTACTGACGCGGGACCAATGAGTTACGATTCTGTAGTGGAAGTTGAGGCATAGAGACAAGCAGTTATCAGGGAGATGAGTCACAGGAGATGTTTAGGAATAGCTTCTGCAAAAGCTTAGCACAGAGTAGGAACTTACAATAAAGGAAGACTGAAGGCTTTTCTTTAATAAGGAAGAGTAAATAAATGCCATAGAGTTAGGAAGTGATTTTCCCAGTCTACTCTGCTCTGGTCGAGCCTCATGTGGATGGCTTTTTCTGTGCCGTAAAAAGACATCTATATCTCTCACAGATAACAATAGAATAGATAATAATCATAAGATACTTCAAAAAAACCCAACTCATTAAAAGGCTCATTATTTACTTCAGTACCATTCAGCTCAATGGAAACATTTTACTGAACAACAGAAAATATATTTACAGCCATTTACACAAGGGACAGGTATCGCTTGGCTCCATTGGGAATATGACATTTGCTGAAGTTAGACCCAAGATTCAACCTTTTTCCCCTAATCACAAATGTGACTTTCACTGCAACAAAATATTTGTTACCTCTACATTTTCAGTGAGGCCATATTCGGAATGAGGATTTTCTGGAACCTGTAAAATATGACATGGTTAGCAAAGCTAAAATGCTCCTTTTACATGTATAACACAATGAACATAAAACATTTCTTGCAATACCTGTGGCTGTCCCTCCATAATCTGTTCTCCCTCCATGATTCGAAAAGTGAAATTTGCTGGACGTACAGGAAGATCTTGAAAGCAATAAAAAAACTGGTCAGCAGGCTGAGATGAAGCCCAGTGTGAGTTAAGTGATATTGCATCACTTGGTTACTAATGGTTACTAAGGCACAATTACTAGAAAGCAGAGGGAGTTGCTTCGTGCTCCCCCCCGCGCCAAACTTGAACTGGTTTTTCCCGCACGCAGAACCGAGAAGTGCCTTTAAGTTTCGCGTTACGTCCGCTGAAGAGCGCAATACCGGGATTAGAAAATACAGCATTCATCCCCGCGGGAAGCCGGAAACATCCCTTTCCCTCCTTCCTTCCCTCCCTCCGTCCCTCCCGTGCCCGCCACCCCACCCCACGCCACAGCGCCCCGAGAGCCCCCG
>VZTD01001040.1:4065829-4153596 GCA_013397725.1 Rhagologus leucostigma | reverse complement strand
CTGCGCCTGCGCGGGTCGGGCGGGCCCCGCCCAGCCCCGAGCGCGGCCGCGGGGAGGGCGGAGCGGAGCGGAGCGGGAGGTCGGGGGGATCCGTCTCCACGTGCCCTGTGGGGAATCGAACTTGCGGGGTGGGTTCGCCTCCAAGTCAGCCTTTGAAAAACGCTGGCGCTTGGGGGTTTTGGGGTACAGAAATGTGCTCGTAGTCAATGTGGCTTGGTGTCT
The DNA here is from genome assembly GCA_013397725.1 of Rhagologus leucostigma. Classification (NCBI taxonomy): domain Eukaryota; kingdom Metazoa; phylum Chordata; class Aves; order Passeriformes; genus Rhagologus; species Rhagologus leucostigma. The sequence goes on along the minus strand of VZTD01001040.1, from coordinate 4,153,374 downwards.
GGGGAGGTCACTGTGGTGTTCACGAAAAATAAGATTGCTGAAGTTAATTTGGGTCTGAAAGTGGGGTTTTGTTAGTGAAATAACCTTCCAGAGCTGCGTAGGGTGTGGTTTGCACAGCGGTGAGTGCTGGCCCTTAATTTTCTCTCTGTTAACAAAATCGCAGATGCTTAGCTTTCTCCAGGGATCAGCTTCAGTCATCCTGTCCTGACTTGAAGCTGTCAGGAAATGGAAGAGTCTGCTCCTTCTGTAGCTGTTGTGCTGTTACAAACTGTACCAGTGTTTGAACATCGGTGCCTGGTTGGTTTGTTTTCACTAGAAATTAAATTTGAGGGAGAACTTCTTTACGTTGAAGGTGGCAGAGTACTTGGAACAGGCTGCCCACGGACGTCATGAAGTCTACCTCTCCGGAAACATTTAAAACCTGTCGGGATGCATTCCTGTGTCACCTGCTTGTGATAATCCTGCCTTGGCCAGGGGTCTGGACTAGATGATCTCCAGAGGTCTCTTCCAACCATAATGATTCTGTGAATTCTTTGTCTGTTAATGTGGTTTGTGCTAGTGAATTAAAAGGCTTTAAGAATATTTTTTGGGTTTGACTTGACAAAATAGTTTCAGTTTTGTATGTTTGGGGTTTTGTTTTGTTTTGTTTTGTTTTGTTTTGTTTTGTTTTGTTTTGTTTGTTTGTTTTTTTTTGTTTTTTTTCGTTTTTTTTTTTTTAGAAAATAGACTTTCTTTTGTTGTTTTACAGAAATAGGTCTTTTTCTGTGGTGATGACAATGCATATGAATGATCTAGCTGATGCTCCTAAAAGATTAGTGAAATGGAGAAATAACAGAAAATGCCATGTTTTCAATAGATTCTGCTCTGATGTCATCATCAGGTAATTGTAGTAATGAAGTATGTGTACATAAATGAATTTGAAATAATGTTTGCAGAACTGACAATGTTACCAGTGTGATAAGAAGGCTCAAAAACTAGTGTTCAGTCACAGATTTGATACTCAACTGATAGACTTGGAATTAGAACAGAATTGTGTCCTGTTTTTTTGTCTATTTTAGTACCTCGTGCTGGCAAACTTACCTGATGCTAAGGAGGCAAGGTGAGAACACTGAGATTTTTGTACTAAAACTTAGAACAGGAATACAAACAACTTCTTAATGTGAAGAGGTATAAGCTTTTCAGTCTGTTTTGAGGTTCTCTCTGAATTTTTCATCATGTTCTAGTAATGCCATTTTAGAGAATTGCATTTAGAATACCTGAAAAACGCCTAGCCCTGTTTCGCCATTTATATATTCTCTTTTATATGCAGGTTTTGCAGAGAGGTCATGTTGGGAATGAAAAAAGGTTTTCCAACTTACCTTTTTGTGCAATGGTAAATCGTGGTGTCAGGGTAGTTGTACCTTTCTAATTCCTATGACTGTAATGCTGGTCTGCTCAGATTACCAGACCTTTTGCTGAGACACCAGTTTGTACCTCCTGTGTTTCACAAGTCCTCAATCTTCAGAGCAAAGTCAACAGTTGCCCGCTCCAGAGAAGGAGGCTTCACTTCTTCCACCCATTGCTGGTGTTCATCAGAACCCTTGCTGGGCCAGGATATCTCACTAAGACAGCACAAAGCCACTCACTGCTCTGATGTGGTTTAAGGGTTTGTGCTTTTCTTTTTTTCAAACTAGCATTAATCTTACGCCGGATTGTTAGTTAGAATAGTTCATTGGCAAGTCCAATGACTGCTAGAGCCGTCTTAATATAGGAGGGTAGGAAAATTCAACTTGCAGAGCACTGAAATATTTAATAGCCACAATAGTGAACTGGTTCTGTAGGTTTTCAAACTAGCATTAACAGTTTCTCACAATTTCTGACTGATGTCTGCTTTTGAAACTGTGTTTTGGCTCAACATGTTGTTACTCCCCTAATAAGTGCACTCTTTCATTGTCATGATACAGTCACACGATTTATAAAGGTGTCATTCTAATGTCAAGTTTTTAAAAAAGTAAAAATAACTGAATAAATTGACTAGTCAGGATTGATTGAGAGAAGTTGCCTTCTATTGTCATTCAATCTGTCCTTGTTAATAAACTTATTCCTTCGCTGGCTTTTCTATTTTGCTCAGGAATAGGATGATACTTTAGAAAGTAGTGGGATAATAAAGACACTAGAACAATCATCTGTTGTTATGCGCTTATTCCAGTTCACATTTTTGAATGCTACTTAGTGTTAACACTGCTTGCAGCCTCTGGAATTTCTTCGGTATTACAAAATCTGTTAAACCTTTATATCAATAAACAAGAGATTTTTTAAAACGACAGTTAAGTATACTTAAAAAAAATTCTCCACTCATGAGTGGGCTGGAAAATACTTCATTATATTTTCATAATAGAAGTACATAATCCTTCCTACAAAACACAGAAGAAAAATACTTGATGTACATTGCTGCATTTTTTTCAGCACTGGTAGGTTCACTGTCTTTATCTAATAACGGCCTAGGTCAGAATAGTTATTTTGTTATATGTTTGTATGTATGTTATTTTATAAGTTGATAAAATTCTGTATTTTATACAGAAAGAAAACTGTACTGCTCTTGTCATTAAAAGAAAACCACTCCACTCTGTCATTTAAGAAAATAAATACACATTACCAGGGGCAACTGGAAGTAACTATATGAGGCATAAACGAACAAGAAAGAAAACACCAGTAGTTTTCTAGCAATTCTGGAAAAACGAATAAAATATTGCAGACAGTAGTGATTTTAGTTTGGCGTATCCTTTTAATTAACATGCCCCACCAACCGCAATTTCTTGCTATAAGCTGGGGTAAACTTGCTCGTGTACTGAATTATCTGTCTACAGTTTTGGGACTGTCTCAGCTACTGGGTGCAGTTCTGGGGTGTGGCAGAGAAGTGATCTGTCATAATCTAACATCAGTACCTCAGTATTTTATTTGTAGAGCAGAGAGTGTGTGACAAAGCAAAACAACGGCGAAAAAGATCAGCCAACAGACAAAGCAACCACAAAGGTGGGAAGACTGAGGCACAGAGGAAGGTGTTTGCTAAAGTGGTGAATATAGCGGTAGGCAGAGAAGTGGTGGTGTAGGGATGCCTCCCCTATCTTGCTGGACCAGAGGTACCAAAGCATGCTTAAGGTTTGAAATAACCAAAGGAGTAGGGAGCTGGGGGCTCTATCTCATTTAGTAGAGACACAAATAAATAAATTCTATGGCTGGGCAAATAATTGACAAGGGCTTGGACAACTGGGTGTTCTCTTTTGGTAAGGAGAGTGGAAACAGAGTTAAGGTTTTTCTTTTTCCAGAGCGATGTATCTATAATGTGTACTGAACTCCATTAGCTCCCTGCATGTGAGGAGGCAGCCTGTCATTCCCATTACAGAGATGCGGAGCAGACAAAGCACCGGAGCACACTCTCCCGGGGGCAGCTCCACAGCGGCGGGAGCAGGGACACCGGCGGTGACTGGCTGCTTCACGCCTCTCCGTGCGAGGGAATTCCCGGGGCTCTGCCTGTGTGCCACTAGCAATGACTCCGGGAGGGAGCGGCGCCGGGAACCTGCGCTGCATTGTGCCTGCGGGGCGGCTCACAACTCCAGTCAGAATAATTAATCCTGTTAAATTATTCATCGCCCGTCCACTCGGTGCGTTTCCATGGGCCGACACTGAACGGCCTCGGTCAGGGCTGGAGCGGGCTGGTGCTTTCACTCTCTCAGCTCCCCGAAAGGAGGGTGTAGCCAGGCGGGAGGCGGCCTCTTCTCCCAGGCAACCAGCGAAAGGACAAGGGGACATTGCCTCAGGCTGTGCCACGGGTGCTCCAGGTTGGACACCAGCAGGAATTTCTTCACAGAAGGGGTTGTTTAACATAGGAATGGACTGCCCGAGGACGTGGTAGAGTCACCGTCCGTGAAGACGTTCAAGAACCGTCTGGACGTGGTACTTAGTGCTATGGTCTAGTTTTACATCGGTCAAAGGTTGGACTCGATGATCTCAGAAGTCTTTTCCGACCAAACTGATTCTGTGCTGTCTGGGGCGGGCCCAGCGCTGAGCATCTCCGAGAGCCCGCCCCTCGGGCCGTGGGACCGGGGCAGGCCGGGCGCTGTAGGCGCCATACCCTCGCCTCCCATGGTGGCAGGGGCGGTGCCATCTCTCCCCGCGTCCGCCCGGGGCCGCCCGCATCCCGCCCTCCATCCCACCCCCTGGGCCGGCCGAAAGGGGCGTCGCCGCCGCCGCCATCGCCATGGCCGGTTGTTGTCAGTCCCTGGCAGCGGGTTATGGCGACGGCGGTGAATGAATTCTCCGGGCGGCCGAGGGAAGAAGAAGGGCTCAGCCGGCTCCAGTTCTGCGCCTCCGACCGCCGGCGCCTCTCCCTCCTCGCCGCCCGGGCCGGCGCCCCCCGTGCCGCCGGCGGGGGCGGCGGCGGCGGCGTCCCCGCACAAGCGGAACCTGTACTACTTCTCGTACCCGCTCTTCGCCGCCTTCGCCCTGCTCCGCTTCGTCGCGTTCCAGCTCGGGCTGCTCTTCGCCTGGCTCTGCGAGCGCCTCTCCCGCGGCGCCCTCATGGCCGCCAAGGGCAGCAGGGCCGGGGCCGGCGACGCGCCCGAGCCCGGCGGGGCGCCCGAGACGGTGCGGGCGTGCCACAAGCGGGCCTTCGAGTGCATCTCCATGGCGCTGCGCATCGACGAGGACGAGACAGGTAGGGAGGGAGCGCCCGCGGCCGCCCGAGGTGCGGGGGGAGGGCGGGCAGGGCCTTCCCGCCCTGTGCCGTGGAACTGCTTTCAGCTAAGAACAAACAAAACCCGCTCGTGAGAGCAGTGCGGGCTGTGGTGGGTGTGTGCGGGGCAGTGAGCCGTGCCGTGCCCGCATGCGGTGGCGGTGCTTTGGTCCCCGGCCGGATCCGGCCCTGCCGCAGCCCGCAGGTGCGGGTTGGATCACAAAGCTGCGGCTCGGACTCGTTCCCCACGCAATACAAGTGCTTGTATTTCTCCCCAGTAACTTAAGAGTTTTTGCTTCGGGAGGCTGGGTGAGGCGATTAAAAATTGCGGGCGGATGTGTGACTGTAACTAACCTTCACCAAGCCAGCCGGACAACAAAAGCACCAAGGACAATAATAAGGGTGCATCCTTTAATGCACTGCCTGACAAATGATGTGAGTGCTGAAGCCAGGCTTCAGGTTACTTGGCCCTCAAAATGCCCGTTTGGAGTGGTCTGACTTTTAAGGAAATAAATACTTACTTGTATTTTGGCAATTTCTTAAAAAAATGTTTTTTGTAAACTGTTTGATATACATACTCTTAAAAACTCTAAAAACCGATCACTGCGTGATGAGAAGACATTAAGGAGGATGTTTAAGGTTCAGTTAAATAAAACACAGGAGTGAGGATTTTTTTTATTTTTTGTAAAGCATTAAAAAACCCAACCAAACAAAACACTTGATACTGCATTTAATTTAATAATTTATTCTAAATGCAGCAACATCATTCTGTCAGCATGGAAAAGGTAGGCCTTGGGGGCATGCTGTGCTGGTTTTTAAAATTCTCTGGAAAAGTCAGAATGCTTTATTCTAAACTTTCAGTTGAGCCTTAATGAAACTGCTATCCTAGAGGAGGAGATTAAAAATAGAAGAGTAGGCCTTCAATAGAAGCTACATGCTGAGAGCACCATAGAAGCGTGGGATGTGTCCTCCTTTGCATTGACAATTTGGGAGTGGCATTGGTAAGCTCTGGGAGAGGGAAAAAACCTGCACCATGTGCAGCAAGGTTAGTTCAGCACAAATGTACAGCGAGAGAGCACTGAGGGTCATAAGAGCAAAGCATGAAAGAAGGTGAGGTAGCTGAAAGCTTTGGTGTTGCTGATGATTGCTCTGTGAGGAGTAGCAGTCTTACCTTATCAGGCACCTGTTCCACTGTTGTGGCCTTTAACTGCTGGTGGTTTGGAGGGTGAGCCCTTAAATACCAATTTTAATCATGGACTTGCTGTGTAGATACCTTTAGGGTGATTACACATGAATTAGCTGCACAGGTCATACATTTAGTAAGATGATCTTTGCTGCTAATATGAGCAGTTGCACAGCTGTTACAGCCCTGTAACTGCAATATACATTCCCCTGAGAAAGAACTCGCTTTCCTTTGATACATAGATTTGTTATTTGCTTATCTGATTTTACCAGAATACTTGTCTATCTTTGAAAATTTTTTGATCTGTAAACAAGCTTCTTATAGCTTCAAAGAGAAAACCATATGTTAGACATAGTGTGTGAAATGGGTGGAATGTCTGAATTGTCTGATAGTCTGCTAGTTATGTGGCGTTTTGCTGTTGTGGAAGCTATGGATACTTCAGTAATTTTGATAGCACTTCTGATAGTTTTTTATGCTTCTAAATTATCGGAGCAATTACTCTTGTTTTGGTACTTTCACAATTAAGCTTAATATCTTTTCCTAGGACTGAGAAGGCACATGTGGTGTGCTGACCCCTGCAAGCAGTTAAGCATCCACACAGCTGCTTGGTTTCTCCTCTCAGTGGGACAAGGGAGAGCATAGGAGGAGCAAAAGTGAGGAAAAAAAAAAGTGAGAAATCTTTCCAAGCAATGATTGCCTTGGAAGACAGCCCCCAATCCAGTTATTCATCTACTCAGGTTTATATTGATGAGCATTATATTGTATGATGCAGAATATTCCATTGGCCAGTTTGGGTCAGTTGTCCTGCTAGTGTCCTCTCCCAACTTCCTGTGCACCCTCAGCCTACTCACTGGGGATCTAGATGGGAAAAAGAAAACCTTGAGGTTGTGCTGTTCAGCAATACCCAAAACACTTCTGCATTATCAACTGTTTTAGTCACAAATCCAAAACACAGTGCCATTGGGGCTGTTTGAAGAAAATGAGCTCCATTTTGCCAGAGCCAATACAGCAAATCAGCAACTTCCAGGGAATGTGACATTTATTGTATTTTTAATGTCATAATCACTGAGAACTAGTCAACCATTCCGTGTCGGCTTGGAGCACAACCTTTGCAAACAGCTTGGTGTGGTATAGTGTTTTTAAAACATTCTCCAGTTAAGAGCTGGAAGTGAAATTTTAATTATGACCTTGGCGTGTTTGCAGCTGCCCCTAAGAATAACAAAGCAATTCAGGCAATAGCAGAGGTGTCTGGAATAATCTCAAACCAGATTTTTATTTAGCTATAATCAGTATTAGATTTGTGATTTACACTGCAGTCAAAACTGTTTCTGTGGGTGGTGGGGAGAAGAAGCTTTAAAAGTCTTAAAGAGAGGATTGAAGTCTCTCAGCTTGGATGATTTAATTTATCTGGCTTTGTCCTTAACAGTCAGGATATATGAGGCTGGTGAAGAAAGGGCAGTAATGAAATTACTCCCAAGGTGTGTGATGTTCGTGACTATAGGCAGGTGCTCTGTGGTTTGTGTTGGTAAGAAGAGCAAAGCATGAAATTACCTGCACAGGGGAATGTTATTATTAAGAGATTTTTGCCAAATGTTATTTTTAAGAGATTTTTTTATCTGAAGAGGAGCAAGAGAAAAGCCTGAAGAGGATTCTAGAAATGTATTGAAATATTTTTACTGACTCTGAAATTTGCTAAAAAATAGGTTTGGGACTGAAGTAATCAAAAGATTTGAGTGTAGAAGCACACAATCACTGGTAACTGGCACTTAGGAATAGATTTATGAAACATTACATCATCTGAAACTAGGATAATGATATCTGAAGTTTCGTTGTAGGCATTTTTAGTTTTTTTTTAACCACTAGCAGCTTGTTAATGCTGACCAGGTTTTAAGTTCTAATACCTAATCTGTTGTATTCCTCTGTGGAAAAGCATGCTTAGTGTGATATAACTATGTTGCAAAAGTATTTTTCCATATGCAGGCAAATATATTTTTAATGCAGAGTATTTATAGAAAGGGAGTGATATGAAGTAGATATTTATAGGTCTTCAGTGGTTTACTTGCAGTCGTGGTGTCACGTACCTTAGGTCAGGCATAGGCATGTTCATGGTTGTTTGCTGTAATACCCGTTCAGGACGTGGTTGGTACAGAGGTGTGCTCTAACTCTCCTGGTATTGTGCTTCATGTGAAAGTTGACACACACCTGTAATACAGCAGTTTCGTAATAGCACAAACAAAGAAATATCCCCATGACAGATGAGCTGCACTGTACAAAAGTTAACCAGAGGAGAAGTGTCTCTCATCTCTCTAGTGTGGTGTCTTAGACTTGTTTTCTTCTTGAGTTTCTGTGCTTCTAGTGTTATTTTGGTATTGGCTATCACTGGAAGATTAAGAGGCACATCTCTAGTTGATGTTCCAGAAGTAAAACTTGTTAATTTCATCATGTCTGTCGTGAGTGAATATGTGTAGGTGAGCTTTTTTATCTTTTTTTTTGTTGGGGGGTGGATTTATTTCTTTAAGGCAGATGTAGAATTATTGTTAAAACAGGCAAAAGTGATTTGAGGCTGGTGTAGTACCTGTTTCTAAGAGAAACGCATATTTGATACTTAAATAGATATAAAGTTGACAGTGTCCCTTTAAGACTTTCTTTAAATCACAGGATTTTGTTCAAATATCTCTTCTTCCCTCTTACTTATTTTATGCAGCATTATATAGAACCATTCCTAAGCTTTATTCATTCAAGAAAATAATGGGCTCACTTCCTTTTTAAGCAGGACAAAAGGAACAAGCTGTTGAATGGTATAAGAAAGGAATTGAAGAACTGGAAAAAGGAATAGCTGTCTTAGTAATTGGTCAAGGTAAGCCAGTTTTGAGTTTTGTGGAACTGATTTTGGTTTATGGCTTTTTTGAAGTGAGAAATCAATATTACTAAGTATGGTAGGGGCTAGGAACAGTCTGGTGTATGAGTTAATTCATAAGGGTCTTTCTTATTCCTGTTTTAGCTGTAGGTGAACACTAGTCCATTTCTCTGTTCCACCTTAATATTCTGGTCTATTTCACATGCAAATCTTGCTCCAAATATTTTCAGACTCTGCAAAATCATAAGGAGTTCATGAACACTGTTAAGTAAAACACGTGATTTCTTATATAATGGAAATGCCAAAATACTGAGTTCTGATTTGATTTGCTGAAGTTGACAGTTCATGTTCTCACTTATGCAAAATTTTATATTCCCTTCAGTATAACTTAAAAAAAAAAACGCCCCAATTTGGAATGGCCTGACATTGTGTTTCTGAATAACTTAGGCCAAAATAACTGAACATTTCCAACAAAGGAACAAAACCATCTCTCTATGTGGAAACATTTTAATCTGTAGTATAGAAGCAGGTATGTACCATAGAAATATAGGTGTAGTGAAGGACTTGCAGAGAATTTCTGTCCTCAAAATAATATTATAATTGTAATAATAACAACCTAAATCTCCTGCCCTGATCCCAAACCTCTAAGTGCTTTTGCAGACTTGTATTTTGTTCCTCAGCTGTGTTAAGAAGTATATGGTGATCTTACTTAGGGGGCATTTGATAGAACCAGTATAAATTGCACAATTTAAAAAAAAAACCTTGACTTGAACAGAGAATATTTCTTAGGAAGTGATGGTGTTATTATCTAATTCTGTATGTTTTGAAATGTAAAGGGACACAGTCAACTGAATTCAAATCTGTTAATTTTGCCAAAGTGAATTCTTTCAAATTGTACTTGCCTCTCAGTCACTTTTCAAGCTGTTTAAAAACCTTTTTTTATTCGACTTCTGCTCAGAGAAATGCAGAGACAAGGGGCATATTAGGTCAGCATGAAATGTTAGACAATATGCAAAGCAGCGTTTGGGTTCCCATCGCTCTGTAAGCAGTATTGTAAAGCAGATGGTGTCAACTAACTTTAAATTCTTTATTAAATAGGAAGCTTTAGATTTTCTTTCATTAGTTTTGTAATGAAGTTCCATGGTGGAGGGGATAAATAAGGGGTGGGAGGAGGAGGAGGGAAGGCTGGGTATCAGTATTTTAGCGCTTAAAGTTAATTTACAGAATTATGTTTTAACATGGATTTTTCTTTGTAAGGTGATCAGTGTGAACGGGCTCGACGTCTCCAATCTAAAATGATGACAAATTTGGCAATGGCCAAGGATCGGTTGCAGCTTTTAGGTACCAGTTACAATTCATGACTTTGGAAAGTTTGTAATTATTTGCACAACTTCATTTAATGCATTCTTCTAAACTATTACTTTGATTTTTAAAGTGAAGGAGTCATTATATTTGTAGGGTCTCTTTAGTTTAATTTTCAGTTGAGAGTAAGTGCTGTTGATGGATTTTGAAAATGGAGTTTCATGACCCACTTTCAGGTATAAAGTAATTGAGAAGTCTTTATATCATAGCACACTTGACTCATAAATTGAGGAAGTCTTGATTAACTCCTGGTGGAGTTTGTTCAGGATTTTTCTGTTAGAACTGTAGTGAAATTTATGATATATTGCTGATCATGAGTGCCAAGTGTGCTTCCTGTAAGTGTAACTACTTCATGTTCTGTTGGTTTTGCTGTCATTTACATTAACAATTTTCCTTATTATTGGTAAATAATAATAATGATGATGATAAGAATTCTTTAGCATCATGTAGACCATAAGGTTGTGAAATTCTAATTTTCTTGATTTTTTTCTAATAGTGTTCTATTTTAAAGTTAGAAGGTAAGGTCACTTTTTTCAGAAGCATAGTGTTGTATAGCTTTAGCATTATTAAAATTAAGTGTTGTATATAAGCTCTTAACAGAGTAAAGATCCTCCCATCAGACAACAGACCCACAGCTCTGTGTAGTGCATCCTCTAAATTTAAAACTTTGAAAATGCTTTCAGTTCAGTCAGTAAAATTGAAATAAAGATTCTTTTTTTAATTGCTCTTTAAGAGCAAACTAACAAATGTACTTGATTTTAACTTGCATATCTCAGCTTTAATCTTACCCTCTCTTGCATGGAGTTCTGCTAACTCATTCTTCTAGGAGCGTATAGAGAAGACAGGAAAACTTGGGCTCTTTTCTCCTCTTACACTTTGTGGTTCTGTGGTCCTAACCGGTGATTGACAGGGAAGTTGTGACAGCCACAAGAAAGTGAACCCCTTTTGTTTGCCTTGAGTTCCTAATGTCTGTAGTGTTTTTTGAAAAAAACTGAAGGGGACAGGAGGTGAAGGAGGCATCTGTCTTCTATGCTTTGATATGGCTGTTTCTCGGTACAGCTTTAGTATATGGGCAAAAGATACTTTCCACTCACTGGGGTTTAAAGGCTGACTTCTGGAGATAATACAAACTAGGGAACAATAGAGTGAAAGTGACTACATGCTAACAATCTTTGATAAGGTATTGCTTGTTGCAGACATCCTAATTGCAAGTAACTAGAATTTCTCTCTAGAAAAAATTTGCTGTTCCTCAAAGCTTGAAGTAACAGTGTTTGTATTTTGTGGGTAGTGCTTCATCCTTGCTTGTATTACTTTGTAGCACTTGCAATGTTGATAAGCTGCTTACTTGCTGTGATCTGATTGAAAAGAAACAAAGGGTAAAATTCACAAAAACCCCTGAAGTTGAAATATACGTATCCTTATCTCTACTACCAGAATGTGTTGATCACATGCTATTTGTTTGCTTCATTCAGAGTGCATATTGAAAGGTAAACAGAATAGCGTTTATTATGTAAATTGATGTAAAATAATATTTTATTTTTATTTTTAAATTACCAGATTAGTACTTTGTTTTGCCTAGGTTCATGGGAGGGTTTTTACTGTGCTTCATAAAATGTACCTAGAAGTGAAATTTGGATAAAAAGGAGCAAATGAAGTCATGTGTCCTTTAGGAAGACAAAAGATGTATTTTGGAGAGATATTTCAATGGCTTTAAATCACTGCAAGTTTGATCATTAGGGTTCTATTTGAGTATATTTTTATGCCATCTAACCAACTTTGAAGTATTGACAGCATTTTTTAAATTATTTTTTTCTGTAATTTTACATGGATTTTGTAGAAATTTAAGGTAATTTAGAGTTGAATTCCATGTGCCATTCTAAACACACTTTTAGCCTGTTACTTATAGTAACAGATATTTGGAAGTTTTTAAGGGGTGTGAAGATCCTTTTGTAGTTGAATTAAGCGTGAGGCTCTTGAAGCTATTACAGTTTAATGAAGTGATGTTTCCTGTGGATTGAACTCTTAAGAGTGTTGTCTGCTAGCTTTGTGGAATTTCTCCGTTTCTTGAGGCAGAATAGGCAAGTGCTTTATTGCATTAGCTGAAAGGATAAAACAAACTTAAACTAGACAATAATACCAAGTATTTCATCCTGCTTGCTAGACAGAGATGTGATTGCAGACTGTCTAACTCAAATGCCATCCAGTCAAGCAGGTTATATTGGTAGTACATAGAAAATGCAAATTAAATCACACTGATTATAACTGTCCCTTGAAAGTGCTCAGTATTTTGTTGTTGATTTTTTTTCCTCTTTTTTTGGAGTGTTGGTACATCAGTGTAAGTTGAAGTTGCATGACCCCACTCATGGGGGTGTTGGACACCACTGATGAGAGTGTGATGTCTGATCACACCCATGTGTTACCACTGTGTCATCACACCACTGGTGCCTTTTAATGTTGGAAGAGGATGGAGCTACCCACCTTTGATGATGGGTTTTCTATTTTGAGCCCTCTTTTCATCTTGAGTGTAAATTAATGTTTAAAGCTGTATTGTGACACAGTCTGAAAGCTGAAGTGACTGCTGGTGTGTTTCAGGTCACCTCGAGGGGAGTTGATCACTTTGGCAGTCCATTGACAATATTGGGTTGTGCTGGCTGTCAGGGGACTTGAATGTTCTTCCATTTGATTTGGTGACGGCCCTCTATTTTTGACATGGTTTAGGGTGTGTTAGTTGTGTGGTTAAACCTTGCTTTGATGGTCTTCACAGACCTGGTCCTGGATGACTGATCACCCATGTTAAAGTCATTAAATTTGATGTATTTAGAATGACAGGAGAGTATTTGTTTTCTACAGTCAGTACACAGAACTTGGCAGCTTGTTGTTCCTAAAGATAGATGTCTGCAATGGCCAGTGCAACACTATTCTGTTCTAATGCTATTTATGTGTTTTACTTATCTGTGTTCTCTCATTTCAGAGAGACTTTCTGTAGGGCGACAGATTTCTTTCACAACAAGTGCCTTCCTGTGTATTATGTGTCGCTTCAGTATTTTGATTAAAGGGTGTACGTGGCACGTAATTCAAATATCTTTCATCACTCTCCTCTTTGGAGGGTATTAATATTCCTCTATTCTGCCTGTATAGATATGGTTTTCAATGGACACCTTTTGGAATATTTCACTTTCTTGGAGGAGATGGTGCTTTTTGCTTCAGGCTGATGTTACACGGTAACATTTTTTTAGTAGAAATTGGTTACCTTGAACTCAAGCTCCCCTGTTGCCTAAATAAGACAGTGGTTGCAGTGCTGTTTGTTTGGTAGGTTTATGTCAGCGTTCTGTCACCAAGGTGAAATAATGAATGAGAATCTCTAAACTTTTTGTCAGTGTCTGGAAAAATAGGGAGAAACCATTTAAATGGAAGATGATGGTATCCTATAATTCCCTGGAATAATATTTAAAAGCTCAATTTATTTTCGATATTCCAGAGGATTGTACAGTTATACTGTCTCTAAAGAAAAGTGATATGTTTGCTTTTTGAAATTTTATGTGCAACACTAAAATGACATGTTAATAGGTAATGTGATGAAACGACTCTGTGAATTGAAACTGGTCAACAGTTGGATTACATTTTTTCTTTTTTCTTTGATTGGAGTTCTGTGGTTCCTGAATATGTTTCTAATATAGTTAGGCATTGACAATTACAGTAGAACCCCAGTGTCAGATTGTAGCATTGAAGCAAAGGGTATTTCCTGAATTCCTACACAAACCAATTGATGTTATTATGGTCACTCACTAGAATGGTCACTCACTAGAAAGTCGTTTTTGTTAAGCTCAGAAATGTTCTCCAAAACTCAGCTGATTGTCTAATATCTTAAAAGTCTATTAATATTAATTTTGTTTCCTAAGCTTCTGTATGTTCTTTCCATTTGGGTTGCGTGCATGGGCAGAGAGTAGACCATTCTGCTGCCTCCTTTGGTAGTGCTGCATCCACTAAAGTAGTACACTCTCTGCAGTCAGTCGTGCTAAAAGGACTTTGCTTACCTGTCTAGAGAGTAGAGCTTATGAGGGTAACTTCTTCGAAGTTGTAGAGCTTGTGGTTGTTTGTAGGCTGTTCTTGTGTGACTGACATTTTTTTTGTTTTACTCTACCTGACTCAAAACTTTCAATTTAGAATGAAGTAAACCTTGTGTACACGTACTAGTCTTGAACTTTAGCTTTTTGTTTTTGCCTGTGACTACCAAGTTTTCATTCTAAACCACATCTTGTTCAACCTAAATGTTATCACTTTAACTATGAGGTATAAAGATACTATTCAGGAAAGCTAAGCCTTGATTGATCAGGAGCAGGAAGAAGAAGAAAGGAACGAAGCAGAAAGACTAGAGAAAGATCTGTAACAGGTAAAGAAGCCTGAGGAAGGAAGTGCTTGTGCATGTTGGTTGTACCATCTGCAGGCTCTGAATGGCAATTCTTCCTCTAGTCAGGATATTTATGATCTTAATTGTGTACATTTTCAGTAGAATTTGTCTGCTTTTGCAATATGTGCTTTCATATTGCCAGAGGACATCTCTTCTCTACTTGGCATCTCTTTTCCTGCAGCTTCTTGGTGTTGTTATATCTTGGGGGTGGGGAGCAGAATTTAAAAAATGGAGGAGGGAATGAGAGAGCTTGGCAATGTATGCCTTGCATCCTTACAGACTGTGGTTTGTTTTTAAAACAAGAGGGGTGTGTGTGAAATAAAGGTGGGAGAGGCAGTAAAGGGCCCCAAAAGTATGGCCTAGAGGTTTTTAACTGCAGTGGGAAAAGCAGGAGTGGTAGCTGGGCTGCAGAGCACAAGTAGTCCGTAACTCATTTTTTGTCTTTGCAGCCTTACACCTCTTTGACTTATGGTTTGGCTGTTTTTCGTTACTTCTCAGAGTTAATTTCTTTCTCCTTAGTCTTTAGCTTTATAAATACTGTATTCAGGTGTTTCTGAAGTTAATACTCCTAAAGAACACAGTTTGCATGACAACTTTATTGACTTGATTTCAAGGCAATTAAATATCTAAATAGAGATCTTAAAGACATTGTGGTAATGTATATATTATGTTCTGCTTTAAGTTTGAAGGTTTCTGTAAAATGTTAACTGTTACTACTTGAGTGAAACATTTAATATGCAGAGAAGTGAGGGCTCCTTGCAGCTAGTCAAAAGTAACACCTTGAGGAGGACTTTCAGAAATGGGTTATCAACATAAATATTTAGTAGATTAAATTGAGTTAATCCTGAACATTGTTTTTGAGAAGTAACTGCAATCACTAGACTGGAAAGACTGTTGTAATTAACTCAGCCGTAAATGGTGAGTTTTAAAACTGTTTTTGGTCATGCTCATACTAACAGAATTTTCTTACACATTTGCTGAATGTGTAGAATAGATAGAAATATTCCTTTTATCTTTAACTATAACAAAGCCAAACTTGACATTTCTGTGTTCAACATACATAAATTTTCTTGGTTCGTTTTTGGTTTTTGTTTGTTTATTTTGTCCTTTTTCCTCCCTCCCCCTCTGTCTACTATGTAGAGAAGCTGCAGGCAGTTTTGCAAATGTCCAAGCCGCAAATGGAGGTCTATAATGACAGTACTAACCTGGCATGCCGCAATGGACATCTCCAGTCAGGTGGGTTTGGTTTTACCAGTGCCTATTGAGGGGATGTCTCTCAGTTTCTGGTGTATTACTAGGCAAAATAATACAATGCTGTATTCTGGCCCCACCAGCTTTAAAATAAAATTATTTATATTTCTGTTTTTAAAGGCTTTGTATAAAATACATTCCATCCTTTCCATGGCTTTGACAACACTGTTTTATTTTGTAGTATTCAATTTTCTCTTACAATGATTGTCCTAGAATTCAAATCTATTTACTAAGGCAACATTTAGAGAATATTTGTCATGTTATATTCTTCAAGGAATTACATTAAACCTGTTTTAGAAAGTATCAATGTCGGATATATAGGTTATATTTTGTGCCTGTATTAATTAGCTCTTCCTTTATGATATTGTGAATATGCATTTGCATTAAGCAGCTTTACATTTCAGAGGGTTTTTACATCAAGAAAGTCATATGCAACTGAAATGAGGGGGGAATGACAGCAGCTCTTGCATTTTGTCAAAGAATGTTGTTTTAATCCTTTCCCAGAAGACTGAACCAAACTTATTAAAATAGCAGAAGTAAACTTTTTTTGTCCATGCACAAGGTGTAAGGTTATGGTGAGGTTTGTGAATTGTCTTTGGGGAATGTCTTAAGCCAGCAGTAAGCTGTTGTCACAAGTGTGATCTCAAATGATAATTTGTACAGTAGACTACAATGAAGTTAAGTAAAATAGAGAGCTGACAAGCACTGGAATTCATAAAGCGTGTCTACTGACTCAAGAACAAAATTCAGTTTTTAAATTAAGTAAAGTGAAACAGTGTAAACCACATGCTTTTCTTCTGTTTGTTTTTGCAGTTTTTTTAAGATCCATTTCTAGTTTCGAAGTCTTCTTACTGTTAGGTTTTATTCCTTCTAAAGTATAACCAGTTGAAGTAGTGGAACTCTTCCAGTTTAGGCACCTTTACATTACTGATTTTTGTTTAGCTGTGTTTGTCAAAAAAGTGTAGTAATGTAGATTGACCTTGAGAACACTGTCTTAAATGAGCCAGTACAACTCCTGTTTTTTTATCAGGCTGGCTAGACACTCAGTGAACAAATACATACATATACACACAAAAGTTGATAACGTGTTCTATTTAATATGAGCAGCTTTTTCTTTAAACTCTTTTCTTAATATTTGCTTGTACTTTGTCTCAATGTGTCTCAGAATTGAATACTGCAGAAGGTTAGACTGAAATTTCAGTCTTAAAAATCTTAATATACTTAAATCTGTTATTAACGAAACAGAATATCCATTGGCATCTACTGGAAAGGAAGAAATGTTTTGCCAGTTCTGTGGCAGGTGTTTGTATTCACAGAAGTTGTTGTAGCAGAAGGTGGTCGCTGTTGGTAAACTTGTGTATTAGCCCGTTTACCCATTTGGAGTCATACTCAGGTGATTTAGAGAAGATGATCCACTTCAGCCAAACTGTGGAGAAAACAACTGCAAAGGGCTGTGCTGTTCTGGGAATGCATTTTTCTGAGAGTGTTCCCGCTTTCTGAAAAGGAGTGTGGGATAAGAGAGGCTCATTTCCCAGACTCAGTGGAATCTGAGGAGATACAGACCGAAGAGCATGTCACTGAGAAAATCAGGTACCAGGTGTCTACTGATTACTTTGAACAAGACTTCAAGAGGCTTGTTCCATTTCTGTTTGCATTTCTACCTACCAAAGGTAAACTTGAGATTTATAACTTGTAGAAGTCAGAGGATTACCCAAAGTACTGAATGTTTGCAGCGGTGGGCTCCCTGATACAGTACCATGAAAGTCAGGCTATTAACAGCCATCTGAATTTCTTGAATGGCTGTTGCCTATGCTCTTGTGCTTGCTTTCTCTGTCTCTCTTTTTGGGGTGGGGGGCAGGGGAGTCTTTTTTGTAAGAACATACTAGTAATACACTTTTTTCTTAAAAGCAGTGTAAAAAGGTGGTTTTGCTTCAATCTGCTAATCATCTTGCTGTTGTTCTTCCTTTATACATGTAAAATAGTATTTTCATATGGACAGCTCTAGTAATTTAAAAACACAAAGTAGATGACAAAAATTCTTAGAAAACTACAAAATCAGTTTGCAGGCTACTTCAGATAAGAGAACTGCTGTTACTGAGAAGGCAGAGGTGCTTCGGAGGCATTGAGCCTCAGGGCTCTGGCATAAACTTAGTTTTCTGTCTGTGGAAAGTATTACCTGCACTGTTGCCTACTCAGGTTGGGCTTTTTAAGAGTTCAGGATTTTATGAAGTATGAGCCATAGTCATTCTTACTTTTAATATTAACAAAGTGTCTTTTTGCCCATCATTTGGTCTAAAATGACGTTGTTTTCTTTTATTTGCCTTTAAAGGCCAGAGTCTTTACAGATGTTTTTGCTTCGTAATTTTGTGTAAGATTCTGTTCTCACAGCTATATTGCACATTTTTCATATTTCCAAAGTGTTGCTGATCTGAGATTCTTCGTTATCTCAAGATGCTATTTGTGTCAGCCTTCCTGACCAATTTACTTGATTCTAACACAAATGACTACCTATCCCTGTCTTCAACATTTATGGTTTCCAAACTTACATGAATAGCTAGAGATTTTTCTTGAAAGTTTATCTTCCAGATTTATACTGAGTTTTTTCAAGACCTTGTTGCAGTAGTATCACCTGCCCTTCAGTTGCAGGGGGCTGTGCAGTAACTTGTCTAAAGAGTAATAACAAGTAGCCTTGACCCAAACCTTTATTTTGAAATAATGTTAATTTAATACTCATCATTCTTCTTCTCATAGCAGTCTTAAATTAGATGCAAAACAACTTACCTGTATTTTTTCCCCTCAGATGTGCTTGCTTTCTTTTGCACTGTGGATTGTTTTTTGTTTTTTTGTTTTAAACAAGCTAGGGAAGGAGATTATGCCAGTCTTGCCAAAGGCAGAGTTTGAATTTTATGAACTGATTTACTAGTCATACAGTACTTAGAGTATTATAGTAATTCCAGTGTACACCATTTTATGTGTAAGTCTCACCATGATGGATGGCCAGAGAAAGCATTAAATTTCTCCTAATTACCTTGACATGAATACTGTGTAACTAGCTAGTATTTTATCTCAGTTTTCATGTGGAAGGAGTTGTGGGCCTGTCTTTGATATTAGATGTATATTGGTAATGTTTGTCATGCTGCAAAAGTTCTACTGTCAATACTGAAGTTTTCCAAGGAGTTCCCCCAGTAGAAGAACAAGTAGCAGTAAGATTGTTTTTAACAGCATAATTTGACAAAAGCAGATCTTTGACTGATGTGGCTCTGTCAGTTCAGAAAGGAGAACAGCTGTAATTCCTGGCCTGTGTAGCTATGCTACTATTTAAAACATGCAGCATGTCCTTCTTAGTTGCTGGAGCTTTCTGTTAAGTAACTTCTATTACTTGAATCTACCTATTTGAAAAATCTGAATTGAATTTTTGAAGAATTGCAGTTTTGGGGGCTATTGTGAATGCTGATCCCGAATAATGATCAGTCTTGCAATTGCTTCAAGTTTAAAGCAGCAATTTAAAGCTTCTTGGTTTTGTTGGTTTTTTTTAATGAAACTAGATACATAAAGTTACAGATAATTCTAGACTGCTGGATTTTTTTTTTCCGACTTGGTGTCCACAGATCACGTACAGTACCTTGTTTTAGTCCCTTTATATTATTTATCAATAGGCATATGTAGGGGATTTCTGAGGAATATTCATTCATGATTTTTAAGATGTCACAACTAAAGGCTGGAAATTGTTCTGCAATACTGGAATCGCTGCTGTTAATTTGAATTAAAACTTTCTTTTGGATGCTTGAGAAGTTAGAGACTAGTAGAAGCTTGTTTATTAACATGTGCTTTAATCTGGTTTAAATGCAGAAAAGAAACTATAGTGGGTTTGCTTCTTAGAAATATAAAGGATGCTGTTAAATAAATGAGCTACAGCTGCATATTTTTAAGACTGTTTTTGCATTTCCAGGTATTCAGTATAATCAAGCTTCTCTTAGATTTGTTCAAACATGTTTGTACTTTATCTTTAAAACCGGTTTAGTATAATAAGTGTATATATTATATAATAACTTGTAACATTTCTCTCTATAAGGGAGTCTGAAATTGGGCATCTGTGTCTGCGGCTTATCACAATTTAACCAGTAGAAAACCCCAAACAAAATTTTGCTACTTGCTTGTTTGTAATTTGTGTTGTGTGTGTATTTGGATGGCAGATTAAAATTGCAAGGATGCTTTCAGGACCAGACAGCTATTATGTCTGTGTAATCCAGTGGTGTTAGCCTGAAGCTATGAAGTAAATTATTTTGTCCGGAATTAGAGAGTAAAATCAAACTGATTAAGCATCTATTAGTATCGTATAAGTTTATATGAAGCAGACAATTGAACTGTTCAGTGTTTTAAATACACTTGAAAAAATTCCATGGTGTCTCTGTGATTAGAACATATTTTAGGCACTTCCTTATTGTTTTAAACAGAACAGTGAAACATTTGGCAAAAGGCTGCTGGAGATATTGTGAGGGTTTTAAGGTCACTTGCTATGTATTTCCAGTCTTTCAGTAGATGACAAATAAAAATGGGTAAAAAATGTGTTTGGGGGTTTTGCATTTGTTACAGCAAAATACGTATCTTGCGTAATGGAACAGTAGGAACTGTCTGACAAGTGATGTTCACTGAAACACCTCATGCTTTAGAGATAGGTAAACTTTAGATAAACTGAAATTCTGAACAGTTTGATAACATTTTTATTTGTTACTTCAATGAAAATTTGTGTATAAAATGAAGTTTCCCTCTGGAACTGACACTCAACAAACAACTATGTTCAGGAGCTGTTCATCAGTGCTTCTTTATGTGCTGCCCATCAGGACTGACAACAGAATGTGTGAACTTACTGGTCTTGAGTCCTGGAGGTGCTGTTAGTGTAAATCATAATTTGTATTAAAATCTTGTCTCTTTTCCCTTCTTTCCCTGCTTCTGTTTCCAGCTTCCCGAAATACTCCTTACCTGTGCAATTTTATGACCCTCAAAATTGCAATATCTGTGTATTGTTCCCAATATGTGGGGTAGTTCTGGGAGAGTGAGATAATTGAGCAGCATGTTAGGGTGAGGGACATGGAGAAAAACTAATTTAGGTTTTTGAACCCTTCCCGTGTTGACTTCAAGCCAGCTGTGCAAATGAGGTTGAGGCGGGCTAAAAAAAACCCAACCCAACTGAGTGCCACCTTTTGATTAAATTGAACCAGTCAAAGTGCTGAGTAGCTAGATGTTTTAATAGATTCATATACTGCTTTTTGAACTTGAAAGTTACAAAGTATGCCTAATTTTAAAGAGTTTTTGACGTGTAAATTCCTGTGCAGGAATGACTAAGTAACTGTATCCAGCTCTGGAACCGTGTGTGATTTAGTCAGTAGCCAGTTTTGGTGGTTTTTCTTGTTTTGTTTTTTGTTTGTTCCTTTGTTTCTAACAAGAAACATAATACAGGTAAAGGTATTTAATTATATTCTTCAAATTGCTTTGTTTCTTGCGTATTGATACATCTGCATTGTTTATTGTGACCCCTGCTGAGTTTCTGTAACTCAAAAAAGGGGTAGATTTATGACTGAAGAAAGGCTTTAGAAACTTTTTCACTGAGTCGTTAAGGATGCTTGCAGGCTGTATAGAGATTTGCTCCTGTTAGTACGTTTAAAGAGGCTGAGAACGTAGTAGTAATTAATTGATCCTTCCATGATACTGTTTGACTGAAGTATTCTTTGAATTTTTTAAACACAACATTTAAAATTACAAGGCTTTTTACTAAAAGTATTTTGCATTGAACTGCAGTGTTCTAAGTTAAAAATTCTTCATAGAGTCACTAATTTCCTTAAAAATCAGAGTTCTTTGGCCTGTTACTTAAGACTAGCAGGTCAAATTGAGTTGCAAGTTTTTACAATCCTAGTGAAGATGCTTGGAGCTGTAATCTATCTTGAGCTTCCTTACGTCTGATGCCCCATTTCTCTTATCTAATCAAAAGAAACCTTAATCCTTTTGAAAAGATATAGAATAAGACAGTATTTACAGTTTCCATCACAGATGACAGGACTGTACTAGACAGTTTCCAGTAGTGTATTCCCACCACAAATAATGCCCTGATCTAAAGCTATGCTCTAATCATTAGCCAGCCTGACCAACCTGCCTGCTTGCTGTATCACCTTCTTACCTCTTAATCTCTGATTTGATGTTTTACACTTGCCATTTCTGTGCCAAGGAAGTTTATTTTATCATGTATCCCATATGGAGAGCATAGGCATCAAGTGCTATTTTGTTTACTCTGGACCAAAATGGCTTTTTGTAGTTTGATGACCGGTGGCCAGTATTTCAGGTATGTGTGTCACCTAACTTGAGACTTCACTGCTTCATCGTGGAGGTGAATAAGTAGTGTAAGTGGAATGTCTGGTGATGTTTAAATATATTTTAAGACTTAATTTTTAATGTAGGAAGGTAAACTGCTTCAGAGCTGTCCATTCAGAATTTACTTACCCCTTGAGACTGCTAAAGTGAAAGAAAGTTGGAAAAAAAAGCACCAGACAGTCACTTGCAGGTATAACTATTGTAATTTTTCCAGATTAAAATGCCTTGGTGAAGCTTCTGTGTGGAAGGTGCTAGATAATGTTAGCTAGCATCCAACTGACTATCTAATATCACTTTATTGCTAGTATCGCTTAAAGAATGAACACTCTGAATATAAGGGCTTGAAATTTGGGGGTTACCGTAATGATTATTTTTAAGAGTCCTTGGGAAAGAAGAAAGGAGAACACAAGCCAGAAGACTGCATCATAAGGCATAGATAGTGTTCTTCTCTTGATAACAGGACTAAGTTATCTCTGGCTTTTCTGAGATGGCTAACTAGGCTTCATTTTGAGAGCTCCTAAAAATTAGAATTTTAACTGTAGGTGAAAGCAGCAGTCAATATCCCCTTAAAAACACTAAACCTCTTTAGAAATGTATGTTATTCTGCTAGAATACTGTATTATATGTTTCAACAATTCTACCTTCTAGTTGCAGTTGATGGTAAAAGTATGACCGCTCCAAATGTTCTTATGACACTGGTTTTCTTTATAGAAAGTGGAGCAGTTCCAAAAAAGAAGGACCCTTTAACACACACAAGTAATTCCCTTCCTCGTTCAAAGACTGTTGCAAAAACTGGATCCACAGGCCTTTCAGGTCACCACAGAACTCCCAGCTACAGTGGGATATCATCATCTTCTGTGTCTAGACCAGCATCTAATCCTACGCCTTCAACTCACAAGGTACAGTGAGGATAAATATGGAAGTATACGCTTGAAAAGTCAGTGTAAATTCCAGAACAAGCTTTGGATTTAATGCCTTAATTGCAGTATTGTAGCAGCAGAAAATTTTTTGAAAAAACTGAAACTCCAAATTTTTGGCCAAATCTCTTGAGCTAGGCTGCAGAGTGGATTTTAGAAATTGGAGAGCATCAGGTGAGTGCATGGGCAAATGAATTTTAAGTGTAATCACAGTAATAAGTAGTGCTTGTTTTGAAAATTGCATGGGAAACTGAATGAAAGTTATCTAGATGAAAAATAAGTGTTATTTCCGGTATGTAAAAGATGGAGGGAAAAAAACTCTTCCTGCAGAACTACAAGATTTTTCCCCCTACATGTTCTTCACTTCAAAGTATGCATGCATGCACAGGTTTCATTGCAACCACATTGAAAAGCAAATTGTGGTTAGGCTGTGACTGAAACACAAAAGTAAGTCCTATACTAAGAATACAGAAAAATACAGCGTTTCAGTTGACCCATCTTTTCCCCTTCCATCCTTATTACCCAGTAGAGTAGAATGAAGAGCAGAATGGAGTGAACATAAATATTCTGTTAAAACATTACAGCTGCTATAATATGAAGATTTTTAAGTGGCCTGTTACAAAGTATGACAGTAGTAGGAATTCTTGCTTATAGGTATTGAGAACCTGAGATGGTTTGTGATGCTTATTTCCAGAGTATGCTGGGGGAAAGTATTGCAGTTAAATAAATGAATTATCAAACAAAAAAACCCAAGCCAAAGACCCTTCACCACTGGAGCCTAAGATATTCTACTTATGGCTGACTAATGATAGTATGATTTGTAGCAAAATACAGCATTAGAATATTGGGTATCAAGATGCTGTTTTACTGGAGCAAATGAAATGTAGATCTTACTTTGTTTAACACTGTACTTTTAAAGTACTAATCTGGGGTTTTCGGGCTTTTTTTTCTTCCCACCTCTCCAGGCCGCTCCTAAAAATAGCAGAACAAATAAGCCTTCTACTCCCACCACTGCTCCTCGAAAAAAGAAAGACACAAAGATATTTAGAAATGTGGACAGTAATCTTGCTAATCTTATCTTAAATGAAGTTGTTGATAGGTAAGTATGAAGAAAAGTAGGCTTTTCAATCCAGTAAATCAGTTTTTCATTCAGTATAATCTTGGTCTGCTTGGAATGAAATTAGTGCTTCTACTGTGTTGTGGATTTTTTTGAGGATTGTTTTGGATGGGTTTTTTTTACTATTACTTTGGCGAAAGGATGAAAATTCAATTCAGAAATGCTTATATTTTAAAATACTTAACAATTTAAGTTGTAGGTTTTCTCAAAAGGATTCTGTAGAAATAGTCAAATGCATTAAATTAGTCAGCTGCAGCTGAAAAAGAGTATCTCATTGTTAGACTAATTAGTATTCCATTTCTTTGTTAGTGGGCCAGCTGTCAAATTTGATGATATCGCAGGGCAGGAACTGGCTAAACAAGCTTTGCAAGAAATTGTTATCCTTCCTTCTCTTAGACCTGAGGTAAGCAACTGGTTATTGTTATGAATCTGTGACAGGATCAAAGAAATGTACTGTGCTTCACACATGAAGTGATGATTCTTGCGTTGTGTTTTTACTGATTGTGATTGCTAAGGGGAGCTGTGTGGTGATAGCCATCATGGAAAAGGAGAATACAGGATTTATATGTTAAAATACTACAATGAAATTCCTTGTCTTCTGGTTAATCAATGTTGCAGAAAGTGACTGGAGCAAGAGCTTTAAAAAAAAAAAGAAACCTCCAAAAATCCCAAGCCCCAAACCAAATCAGCAAACCAGAAACCCCTAAAAAAACCAAATAAAACCAAAAACACAACAGCCCCACAACCCCGCAAAAAAAAAACCAACAGCAAAAGCAAACAAACAAAATTTCTCACTGTTTGTTAGGCTGACTATTCCAGATAGCTATAGCTGTGTGTCCAACCCTGTATAGCCATGTAAAGGACAAAGCCCAGAACTGGAAGAGTGAAACAGAAGAGATTTGTGTAGGTAAATTAGGTCGTGACACTATCTGATTGGAAAAAACATTACTGTTATTTTGGTCATCCTCTCTGTGAGGATGTTGGTTAAACACTGAATAGTTTATTCACAGATGCAGAGGATGCAAAGTGTAGTGAACAAATAAATACACTGAGGTATATAACATTTGAGGGCAGCTTTTCTCTTTAGTTGGCTGTGTGGAAATTGATCGTTTAGGCTTTTTATACTAGATGGTACTTCAACTACTGTGACTGCCTAGATTCAGGCCTAGTCTGTATACTACTGGAATTTTCTGAGCTACTTTTAAGAAAAAGTTAAATTGGTCATTTTCTAAAGCTGAACTTACTAAAAGTTGCAGTACTTTTGAGGAAATTGCATGCAATGATTTCCTGCAGTGCTGTCGTGGGACTCCACCTAGAGTGCTGTATCCAGTTCTGGGGTCCCCAGCACAGGAAGGGCATGGACCTGTTGAAGCAAGTCCAGAGGAGGAACACCTAGATGATGAGAAGGCTGGAGCACCTCTCCTCTGAGGAAAAGCTGAGAGAATTGGGGTTGTTAAGCTTGGAGAAGAGAGGGCTCCAGGCTGACTTTATTACATTATTTCAGTACCTGAAGGAGACCTACAAGAAAACTGGTGAGGAACTGTTTACAAGGGCAGTTAGTTAGTTAGGACAATGGAAAATAGCTTCAAACTGAGAGTAGGTTTAGATTTGTATGTTAGGAAGAAATTATTCACTGTGAGGATGGTGAGACACTAGAACAGGTTGCCCAGAGAGGTGGTGGATGCCCCATCCTGGAGTTGTCCAAGGCCAGATTGGAAGGGGCTTTGAGCAGTGTGGTCTAGTGGAAAATGTCCCTGCCCATGGCAGGGAAGTTGGAAGTAGATAATCTTCAAAGTCCCTTCCAACCCAGCCCACTCTATGATTCTATGATTATTGAAGAAAAATTACTGTTTGTACTTTCTGTTTGCTTATGAGTCCCATTTGTCACATGGACAGGTGACTGGAGTTGCTCTGTGGTTTTCCTCTTAATGCAGCTATTGGTTTTGAAGCAGTGTAAGGAAGAAACTGTAAACCTGGCATAGCATCATAGAAATACGAGGTGTAAGGAAAACAAAGCTGTAGCAACAGATGAGCGTGCTCAGATGTTGTTATGCAGGAGGAAGATGCCATTATAGCATCTCTGTTGCTACAGTGCAATAGTATGTCAGGAGTGTTGTTCAGTGACACGAACACAATGAGCTGGGTGGGAACTTGGACTAGCTGTGACTCTTTTCCAGTAATGTGGTATCTTCAGTAAGGTTGTCTCATATTACTGTAGCTAGCAATGAGCCTGACCTTGGTGTAGGTTGAGATGTAATAAGGACAGAGAATCCCTTGAATTTTTAAGCTTTCCTTGGAAGCAGAGAGGGTTGGTTTTATTCCTTTGTAAGTGAACACAGTAGATGTGGCAACTATAGGGGGATACTTAGTAAATTAACATTAGTTCAGTTTTAATCTTAATGAGTTTTGAACTCAAATTCATATTTAACAAGCCAATTAATGGTATTTTTGCAGGAGAGCAAAAGTTGAGGTACCTAAACAGGAAACACTGGCTGCAACCATTTCAGTGGTAAGATGCTAATGAAATGGTAGCAGTTAGTTCAGACCATGTTTAGTATAATTAGTCTGTTAACAAAAACTTGAAAAGCTTAGTGTGTCTCAGTGATAAATGGCAGTCGCAGCTGAACTGTAGGTGTTGATCAAGGTGAGGAAGAGTTACAGATTTGATCTGGGCTGTGTGAAAATGGTGGAACTCCCCAAGAATTATTTCAAACAAAAGAAGTCAGACAAAAAATGCACATGCTGGTATGCAGCATGGAAAGCAGAAACACTGGAGTGTTCACTTAGTGAATAGCTGGGAAACTACTTTTAGTGATCAGAGTCAAGCACAAACAAAGTGCTGTGGATGATGAAATAATAGAGAAAACACGTGTTGGTCGGTCATGACAGAAGTACAACACTGGTAAACGGAGCTGTTTGTTGTCATGGATATTGTGGAAAGAAATGCCTGCCAACAGTGCTGTTTCCACATGGGATGTATAGGAGATACCCTCCTATTGCTTTTGCTTGTTTATTGGAGTTACTTGAAACTAGAAGGGAGGGGTGAGTGTGAGACCAAAAGAGAAACTGAAACTTTTGAGGGAAGGGGTAAAGACAAAGTGCTAGAGAAAACAGGCAAGAGTAATAACTAAGAGTTACGTATTCATGAGGATTTGTAGATTTGCTTGCTGTGATGCTACATATGGTGGGGGCAATTTTATAGAGCAGGAAAGATGAATCTAGTGCAAAGTGAGACAGAGGAGATGACTATCAGTAGCATAGAGAGAGTAGGTGGTTGTTAAGTAATATTTTAAATCATTTCGTTGAAAGCTTGTCTTCTCAAGTTTCATTTAATAAGGAAAGATGAAGGAGTTCTTCCATATGGAGTTAGTGGGAACACTACTTTAGCTCTCCTACTATACACCTGCATTACTCTCTTTTTAACTGGAATTGATGCTTTAAACTTGATAGGCTAGTCTGTCTTGTGGAAAGTGTTTTAAACTGCTTTCACAGTGCATCCATGCACAGAATAGTTAGAACATAATCTAGCTGCTGTGTGGGAAACAATAGTGGTGTGCATTAGGTCAAGTTAGTAACAGAGTGTGGTTCTCTCAAAGCCTGTACTGTTGTGGCACTGCTACTGTTATTATCAGTGCTAGCCAGTCAGCCATTCCTCAGTCTTAAACCATTCTTTCACAAAGGTAAAGCAGCATTTTATTCAAGTCTTTGAAGATAACTTATGATGATGTCCTTTTCAGTTATTTACAGGTCTGAGAGCTCCTGCACGTGGTTTACTGCTGTTCGGCCCACCAGGAAATGGGAAGACAATGTTGGTGAGAAAATTACTTCATGCATGAATTGGTGGGCTTAAAATGTAACCATGAGGGGTGGCTGTCAGTTTGGGGCTTGGAGTAGTAAACTGTACATTCTTACAGAATATGTACTACGGTGTCATTTTATATGTAAAAATGCAAAATTGCTCTTAACCCTGGATTTTATGGAGGGAATTGCTAAACTGTTCTCTCTTTAATTATTTTCACTATGACAAGTAATATTTTAAAACTTAAACCAGCAAGTCCAGGTTTCATTTTCAGAGAGAGTAAAAGGAAGTGGGTTAATTGTTTTGTACAGCAGTGATTAATCAGAAGTTATCTGCTCTCCACTGAAACATACCAGAAGTGCATTTTGGAAATGGGGATGGAGCACAGTAGCGAACAAGGGGATTGTCTCATTTGCACTCTGCTGTGCAAAGAGCGTAAGGGCTGTGAAACTGCCGGGCTGCAGGTTGTTTTCTGAGCCTGTGCTAAGTCCAGGGAACTGGAGCAACATGGCTGTGCATCAGCCAGGGAGCATCGAGTGTCCTGATGCAGCTGAGGCAGGCACATCGTCCTGCATCACATGGTGTGGCTGCAGCTGCACACTCTCTGCTGACACTGGAGCTGGATCAGCTCTGAAGTGCAGGAGTGTGAATGTTGAGCAGCTCATGTAGGCTCATCTGTTATGTTTGACATACTGGAACATAATTGCTAATCACTAAAATTAGACTCTATAACCAGGGAATCGTAATTTCTTGAATATGGTGAAACTGTTAAAGAAGAGGGTAGTCTGAATGAGCATTCCAACTGATTATTTTTCCTAGCTTTCCTCTGGAAACAGCTTTTGCATACATAAAGGAGGGGAAGAAACACCATAATTTTTTATGTGATTAGATCCAGCTGATGCCTTAAATTACCACCCTAAATTAGTTAAAACTGGCTTAGATGTCTATTCAGGACAAATTGAAAGGAAATGGAGACCTTTATTCTTCAGAAAGCAAGTTGTAGTTGGCAATGGAGCTAATGGGATTAGAGAAGTCTATGGGAGTCTGAAAATTTCTCTGTTGGTTTGACTGCGTATCCATTCTCATTTGTAAGTGGCCTGGATAGAAGTTTTCTGTACCATTTACAAGGTGCTCCCTTTGAAGAAACAGGGGTTTTCAAAATCGTCAATCAGGACATGAGGGCTCGCTACAGATGCAGAGAACTATCTTCAGTATGATGTTTTAAAAAGTACTTTTGTTTTTCCCCCCTCACCTAGGCCAAAGCAGTTGCTGCAGAATCAAATGCTACTTTCTTTAACATCAGCGCAGCGAGCCTGACTTCAAAATATGTAAGTAATGGCCGTAAATTGTATTGATTTGAAAACACTCTAACTGGGGCTTAAGAAAGCCAGAGGCTTCTGATGAGTCTTTGGTGAACTGTTAGCCTATAGTGAACATAGTTTTTAAAAAGTGACTTGTGGAGTAAAAAAATTTTGTTTTGTGCTTGTGATAAATCAATGTCAAAGGTTTTTGCAGCTCAGCGATGACACTGACAGTCATGCAGATGAGTGGTTGTGGGGTTTTTAATTTTAAAAAGTGAATGAGTTGGGTCCCAGCTCTCTTTTAACTCTGGTAGTTTAGGCACCAAAATCTCTCGACAGTTAACTCAATTGTGCTCATAAGAGAAGTTGTACTGTTTCTTTTAAGATGTAAACAATACCATTGTATGTACTGAACCAGTGATAATCTGAATATGTATAAATGGACTGAATGTGATTGATTACCAGCAAGATTCTCTCTAGGTCCTTCTGTTAGCTGTCTTGTAGTAAAAATTTTTAACCCTGTCCAAAACCAGTTTATTGTTATTTTAGGTGGGTGAAGGGGAGAAACTGGTGCGTGCTCTATTTGCAGTAGCCAGAGAGCTGCAGCCTTCAATAATTTTTATTGGTAAGAGCATAGATGTTAACTTTTATATATTTTCTTAAATAATCTTACTTAATAAAGATGAATAGGTAATTAACTATTGGAATAGTTGGGTAAACTTCTTTTGGGTAATTCTGCAGCGCAGGATAGCCGTCTCAGATATGACCTGCTGGCCAATCAGTAGTTCATATAAAGCGTGTTAGATTACTGTTACATTATTTAAGTGGTGGTAATAGTGGGAAGAGGTGCTCTCGAAAGGAAAAATACTGTACTGCCTTTACAGAGTAAGTCCTTTAAACTTCCAGCATGTGAATGGGTTTGCTTGTCCTGAGTAGCAGTTTATCATCAGAAAGATTTATTTTATTTTTTTTTCCTCCTATCTGTGCTTGGCATCACCTATTCAAAGGCCAACACATTACACAAGTTTTTAAACTTTCCTAAGATCTGTCTGGCTCCTAAGGAATAAAGATCTGATCTTTCTTAATGGAGCCCTATATTAGCAAAGGAACTTAGGCAAATACAAAGACTATGATGTTGTATGCTTAATTAAGATGTATTTCTTTGTTTTTTAGATGAAGTTGATAGCCTTTTGTGTGAAAGACGAGAAGGTGAACATGATGCTAGCAGGCGTCTAAAAACAGAATTTTTAATAGAATTTGATGGTGTAAGTATTTAGTCTTGGTATTGTTTAATTTAGATAAATTGGCTAATATAGTGAGTGTCAGTACAACCTATGGGTGAATTACAAAGGATTTGGCTGCTGGGGCTTAGCTCAGCCTCCCTCCCACCTCACTGTCATCAGCAAACAACTTTTTTTGGTTGTTTGTAATTTTCTACCTGCTTACTGTAGTATTCTGGAAAATGCAGTCTGGACTGAAAGGTAGCAATCTGGAGATGAGCTGAAATAATGTGTTGGAAGATTATGGATGGAGAAGAAAGGATAACATGGCAATAGTAAAGGAGCTGTGAGGACAAATGTTCTTACAGGGCAAGAGGAACATTTGAGAGTCAGGGAGAGTTGAATCCATGTTTGCAATTCCATGGTTTGATGAATCACTTCTCTTTATTCTGGCAAAGTAAAACAAGATTAAATGGCTTTTAGTAGTTCTTGGTTTCAAAGGAATATGTGTCACAAGCATGCGTTGTCAAGGGGTGAGACTAGAGGGATGAGGATTTCAGACAGACTAGTTCAGATGAGATATATATATACATACACACATGTATACACAGCTGTGACACATCAGAAAGATTCATTTCTGTGTTAGTACAACTTTTATTGAATTTTAACTTTTTTCTTGGCATCATAAGCTAGAGAAGGCAGAATACAGTAAGAAGTATTTAATGGCATGAATGCAATACCTGGGAAGAGGAACTGGGTTTCATAGTGGGACACAGGCACAAATGGGTATCAGAATATTTTTCTGTCACAGTGCTGTTCTTGTATTGAATAATTGTAGTTTGTGTTCCATTAGCACAGTGGAATATTGCTACAGTAGTGAAGCAATAGTGATGAGGTACAGGAGGAGCAGATAACGATGTGGAGAGACAGCAAGGTTGGGAGAAACTCCAAAATGGATGAATCAGGACAAATAATGCAATGTGACAGTGATATGCAGAGGTTATTACACACACATGCAGCGTTTTCTCTTAAAATGAAAAGGGAAAAATAAGCATAATGCAAAGTTTGCTGACTTAATATTTCAGGTGTAACTATGTCATACAATATTTTTGGGGAACCTTTTGAACATGGTAAGGTAGCAGTGAACTTAAGCAAATAATATCTCTGATAGCCCAATGTTTTCTCTGAAGTTTGGAAGGTCTAAGTCTCCATATTCTTGGGAATAGAATCAATTGAGTGAATTGGGAAGGAAATTGCTGGGTCTTTCTGCTATTGTGATTATTTTATAGCTTATTTTGATTACTGGATTCCTGCGAGGCCTTTAGATGGATCTCTGATCTGATTTTGTGGTTCTGGTTATACTTTAGTTTAAAGTTTTGATTCTCACTCTGTTGGCTTCAAAACAATGTTTGGTGTTAAAACCCCAGAACAGCAGAAAGTCTCTGGCTTCTTCAACATAATTATCTCTTGATGACTAAACTTATGAGTGCCTTTTATAGTTTATAGTCTCAGTTTCCTCCAGCAAGACTTTTTTTTTTTAACCTTTTCCTGGTTTAACTTTACATTTATCTGAGGAGTATTTTGAATCTACCTTAATGAGGAAAAAAAAAAGCATGTATAGTAAGATCCCATCAGTGTGCTGAATACATGGCAAGTCTTTAACTGGTTTTGTTGTATTTCTGCTTAATGTAGACTGTGTAAACTGAAAGCTGTCTTGCCTTTCTACACTGTATAGGTGCAGTCTTCTGGAGAGGACAGAATACTTGTGATGGGAGCAACAAACAGGCCTCAGGAGCTTGATGATGCTGTTCTCAGGTATCAAAATGTCTCTTTTTCTGAATGTATAGTAAGATGATATTCATTATGAAGAACAGGTTTTGCTTAGTATCTTGGTGAAGTTTTGTAATAAGTAAAAGCTGTTCAGCAAGGTTAAATTATTTAACCTCTCTAAGAGGGGCTCTTCTCTTTTGGTGTGCATCGCACAGTCACAATGGTCTTGGAATTGTCTGAAACAGCAGTACCTGTTGAGATCAAGTCGGTATTTTTTAAATTTCTTGCATCTAGTATATTGCTTTTTTGTTATTTGGATCTTACTGGCAGAATAAAGGAGAAAATTTGACCATATTCCAGATTGACCAGAAATCCGGTATTTCTGCACTGTGAATATTGGACTTCTGACATCCCATGCAATTACAGATCTTGCTGTAGATTTGCCTTAGGACTTTTTTGCTAAAAGTACTCATACTTTATTCTCATTTAATTCTTGATTGAGGCAAACAGATATGTCAGCACTGCCTGAAGAAATATTCTAAAGACTTTTTTGTGTAAAACTTAAGAGATGCTTCCTTTCGTTGCTGGTAGTCAGTGGTATTTTCTGCCTTTAGAGTGTTTCCCCTCTGGGAGGAGTCTTATAACTTCAGATAAGAGTAAGGTGACACCAGTGGCTTGTACATATTGTTTGTTTGGTTGGCGGTGGTTTTTTCAAAATCTGTAGTTCTGCTTCCTAGAATTTGATGATGGAAGTGAAATTCTGGCACTTAACCAAACTAAAGGTTAGATTTGTATGTGCTAAATAGTTACAGAATAGTGTGAACAACGTATACATGTTTGGGTTTTTTTCAGACGATTCACCAAACGGGTATATGTGTCTTTACCAAATGAGGAAGTAAGTATTGTTGTCCACTCACATTTTTAAGGCACTTATAAGCAATTCTTAACTTGCCCTGATGGGTGATTATGGTTCTGTAAACTAACTTCTGGCCCAGCGTGACCGTATACACTGTGCATTAATTGTGGGAACTATTTTAAGTTTTTGCCTTTTTTTTTTTCCACTCATGCTAGTAGCAAATCTGATGGTAGCTACTCAGTATGTCTTGACTAGTGAGGTGTTGCTTACGTACTAGCAGACATGGGTAAGTCTGAAGTAGGACTTGCAGGACCATGTTTGTTTGGCTGAAGGACAGTGTTTTATTGCAAACGATAGAAGTAATTTTCTTAATGTTTTTCAGTTCGACAGGAAAACAGGACTTTTGATGAGGATTCTAATGACTTATTCTTGATACTAGTAGTTAGGCCCTTGATCTTGTTATTACACAATTCCCATCTCTGCTCCTGAAGAGATGATATTGTACAGTCTTAATTGCACAAGCACTATAGGCAAGTTTAAACTGGTGAAGCACAAAAGCCAAACTGACAAAAGCGTAGTTCTGTTCTTGCAACACAATTCTAAGTGTTCCGTGAAAACGAGTTTTACATCTGATAAAATTAATCTTTCTTTCAGACAAGATTGATTTTGCTAAAAAATCTTCTAAGCAAGCAAGGAAGTCCATTAACCCAAAAAGAGTTGGCTCAACTAGCTAGGTAAGTATTTTGTAGCTATACTAAATAAATATATTCCTCTACTGCATTCATTCAGACTGTTTAATTCATTCAAAATGTAACTAATGTAAATCATCCGACAGTGACAACATGAATTGCATGCATTTGGGGAAGATGGTTTCCTGTCAGGCTGTATGAAAGTGTTTTTATATATGCATATATATATATAGGATACACCCAGTCAGGCTTCTGTTGTTGAAACATGCTCATCAGCTCTTTCCTTTGAGGAGAAGGGAGGAGGAGGCTTCTTTCCACCCATCCCTCAAGCAGTCCAGCTAGTCCAGCTCTCCTCCCTGATGCAAAAAAGTAGCACCAGTTTTGCACTTGGCATTCATTTCAAATAAAAAGCAAATTCTCTTTGCTGGTGCCTTGCTAGGCTTGTCAAATGTATTACCAACATAGCAGACAAGCACTGGATAATTTTAGATTCTTTTCACTTTCATATTTGATTGGGGAAATGTGGGTTAAATTTTCCCTCCTATTATGAAACGGAGTTGTTTTATGTTTTTCATCATTAAGACTGACACAATACTGCTGTTAGTCACCTAAATCTAATAATGGGTGTGAAAGAAGTTAGACTAAAAAGCAGATAGGGCAGGAAGGAGTGAAAACACAGCGTGAGATAACAAAGGTATGTAGGTAGATGTACTTCAGTCTGTTTCTCTTTGTGATAGTACACCAGACTTTATAGTAGAGTCTTGGGTGTAGCATTTGTCAGCCTCTTAGTAATATTGCAGAAGTTGATGTGTAATCCACCTGAATATATTCTCTCTGTACTTGAAGGCTGTTAGCTCAGGCCACATTTAGGCTGCAGTAATAGCTAAGTGGAGGAAAAACACAGTCAGTGTCTTGTATTCTAAACTGCAAATGTAAGAACCAAATTACAAATGCAACTTGAGTACACCTTTTTTAAAGGATTTAGAGAAAATATAAAAGTTGAGCATCCTGCGTGCTTCGTTTTCCATCTTCCTTTGTTTTGAAAGAGAGAAGTATTTAAGCTCCATTATGATTTTGTGTTCCTTGGCTCCTCTGCAACTTTTTCTATAAAATAATGATCTCCAGAAGACTAAGCTCTTGTTACTGCAGCTAGCCACTGCTCTACAAGGGTGGGGGCTTTGTTTCTAAATTTTCCTTTAGGTAACCTGTACTACTTATTTTCTCTTATGTTGGCATTTTGTAGTGGTGGCTTCGTGGTTCAGTGGAGGCCTTTATTCCTCAAAGTATTTCATTGGTTAACTTGGATGTTAAGTCTAATTCTGAAAAAGCTCCCACAGAGATTGGCTCCTTGGTTTGATTTTTTTTTTTCTTTTTTTCTTTTTACTCCCTACCTGGTAGTTCTGAGGATTTGGATGATCTGCCAGGTTTATAAAAATAAAAACCAAACAAATAAACCCTAGTGGGTAGCAGAATTTACCTTCCTTTCAGTTCTCTTTGTATCATATTAAACCCATGGTATTGGGTTCTCTCGTTGTACTGATCAGATTGAACAAGTACAGGACAGTTGAGGTTTTGGTATTATGGTAATCTGATAAATGCTGATCAACTACTGGTACAGAATTCTCGTAACAGAAATAGTAAATGTGCTTGAGATCAGTTTTCATGTACAAATTCTGGTTGCTACCTCTTTTTTTTTTCCTGGAATGTTATTTGGGACTTGAATATCTGTAGTTTAAATTTAATCTGTGAAAGATTGCTTAGAGTGAAATATAGATCACTTATAGTGAACTTCTGATTTATTAAACTCAGAAAATAACATCAAAGTAATAGTTCTTCTGATTAAGTAACATTTTGATTATCTGCAATTAAATTGATGTGGTTTGAAGCAGGTTTTTGGTTTTTTCCCTTCCTCCTTGACCCTGCTTTTTCCTTTGACAAAGAATGACAGATGGATACTCTGGAAGTGACCTAACCGCATTAGCGAAGGATGCAGCGCTAGGCCCCATTCGAGGTAAGCTGCAGAGATTTTTATTTAGGTTTTGACATTAGAGATATATTTTCTTACATCTTTATAATTTCAAACCTCTGAAATGAAGCTTTTTACATTGGATTTTTAGTCTGTTCCCCATAATAGCATCTTTGGAAGATTTACTTACACAAAACCCTTCAGTATCTCACCGTGTGAAACAGAAAATTTTTGTGTCTTAGGAGGAAAGCAGTGTGAAGTGTTTCTCACTGATTTGTGGGGTTTTTAACTAGCTTATCTTTCTGAGGCTGGTGTCAGTTCTGTTGTAGCTAAATTATTACTTGAATAGCAATTGCTGATTGCATTACTTGTCTTTATAAAGTGGTCAGATCTCTTTGAAGTCTAAAGGAAAGAAAACTGAAACAGAAGGAATTTTATGGGGTTTTTCTAGATACAGTTTGAATGGTATAGCTTTTTATATTTTTAACTCTTAATGTTGAATTGTGATCCAGATGACAACTGTGAATGAAATAGAGTTTTACTTACATTTGTTCTCTCTCTGACATTTTCAGCTTGGAAAAAACCACAGTTTTAATGTGAATACTTTTTTCCAATACCTCCTCTCTTTGTTCTGTTTAACTAGCTAGTTATGTGTCCAGTAGCCATATCTGAAGGAACTGATCTTGTTTAGTAGAAATCAGTACTGGAATTTTTGTGTAGAAAAGATTGTGAAGACTTGGTATTAGTTTCCTGTTTGTAGACATACTGTCCTACCTGACAGAAAGGTACTAAAGGCAGGCAGAGCAGAAGTGTTCTGTAATATCAGCCAATTATGTGTACATAAGTTCTTGCAAGTCTCTTAAATTATTTATGGGGAGGAGAGGTCTGTGCATGTTTTGTGGGTGTGTTTGTGTTATTTTTTTTTTAAATCCTATGCATGCATTTTTGTCAGTGCACTATCTCTTTTGAAAGCAGCTGTTGAAATGTAATGTTTTTTACCCACTTTCTTTCAGCTGCTGAATTTGTAAAGCACGTCTTTCTCAATCCTGCATAATAACTGGGAAACAGAACTGCATTAAATGGCTCTCATAAGAGACATCATGTCTCCTAAGAATTTGAATATATTTATTTAGAGTGGTGGAATTAATAATGTATGCATTTAGGTATGCAGGCTTTACTTTGCTGACAACTCACTTCACACGCAAGTCCATTTCAAGAAGAGACTGTGTAACATTGTGGAACATGTTTCTTTCACTTGCTCCTGCTGTATTCCATATAAAACAATATATTTTTGAAAATTTTTTTATATCATCCTTGCCAACCCTGCCTAGTTTTTGTTTCTTTTTCTTGTACTCCTGTAGCAAAATGTTTGCTGTTATATGTTGATACCATAAGAGCATTGCAAGTAAAAAAAAAAAATTTGGTGAATGATACAAGAATGTTTAGATCCCATGAGTGCAGCATAGGGCAAGAAGCACTTTGATATACCATGCCTGGTTTTATTTCTGTGTTCTTGGCTGACTGTACCTTCTGTTTCCTGAAATTCAGTAGGGAGCTTGTGGATACCAAGAATAATATGGGGGAAGGTAGCTCTGGTGGCTTGTGTGCTGGTTTCCATACTTTAGGAAGAAGGAGTAATTCTGCTACCACTTTGTACTGCGTCTGCAGTAAGTGAGTGTGGGAACAGCCTGGTTGAGGAGCTGATAAATGGGGAAGAAGGAGGCAAAACCACCATGTACCTTTCTGTGCAGGAGACTGTGTTGAGGCAGAAAGGTATAATTTTTAGCTGCAAGGGAGGTTTTTTTCCCAGAATAGAAGTGCTTTTAACATGTTTTAGTTGTCAGAAGTGATGAAAATTTTCTTAGGAAACTCACCGATCTATCTTTATTTTTACAGAATTAAAACCAGAACAAGTGAAGAACATGTCTGCCAGTGAGGTAAGCTGTTCTAGCAGCTGTATTTTCACTTTTGAATAGAATACATGCTCACTAGAAACTTTTTAAGGTCCCTTTTTTATTTGTAGTATCATACAAAATAGGATAATTTTTGGGGGTATTATTGTTTTTAATCACTACTTCACTAAGGAAAATTCTTTAGAAATAGAGATTGAGAAGGTCTGTCCTCAGATGTCTGAGGTTCATGGGTAGTTTGAAAGTTGGCTTTCAGGCTTCAGAGCACTTCTTTTTCTGCTAGTAAGTCTGTTCCTCGTTTCAGCCGACTGTCTTATCTTTTCTTTCACACTGAACTGCAATATCTGTTACTTACCTGATGATGTCAGAGGCCTGGCTTTTATTTTCTCACAATGTTACTTCCCAAGAACATTCCCAGAAGTATTAAGTGAAATTACTTCTATCCCCTCCGCCCCATCTTTACATAAAGCAGGTTAATTTAGGGAGAACCTAAAACAGATTTGTGCGTGTATATGTATAATACTTACATTCATTCACATGGACCATCATAAAGAAAAAAATTAAGCTCCTCACCACAAACTGCAGCTGTAAACATCAAAAAGAAAAGGAAGTGATTGGCTGTGTGCAAAAGTTTCTGTTCAGGTGTGTGCAAACCACAGTTACACAGGAGAAAATGAAGCAAAACTTAATTTGTCAGTTGCTTTTTGTGTTTAGCCTGAGGTTGTGGCTAAGGCTATGATAACCTGGAAGGATTTGTTGCAGGAGGATAACAGCATCTGTGGTCATTTGTTGTGAACTGTCCTCATGCACCACCTACTGAAACAGGAAGTAATGACACAGTCTCATGAGCTATTAAATAACGAGACAGACCGTACTATTAGCAAATGTTAGTATATTAAAAATGGTAAATACTGGTAGTCTTAAATTACAAGACTCTTGCATCAGGTCATAGAAGAATAGAACACCCCAGTTTGGAAGGGACCTTGAAAGATCACCTGGTCCATCCTTTTGTGGGAAAGGGAACTTAGATGAGATTATTTAGCACCCTGCCCAGTCATATCTTCAAAACCTCCAGCAATGGAGACTCTGCCACATCCTTGAGGGGGTTGTTGCAGTGAATGACTGTGCTCACTATAAAAACGTTTCATCCTTACATCAAGATGCAGCACTCACAGATTGTGTTTTGTTAAAAGTGAATACTCAAGTACTTCTTGAATAAACTGAAGTACATAAACCACTTGTGATCCTGATGTCTTTCATTTTCTCTTTAGATGAGAAATATCAAACTATCAGATTTCACAGAATCTTTGAAGAAGATAAAGCGCAGTTTGAGCCCTCAGACCCTGGAAGCATACATTCGCTGGAACAAGGACTTTGGAGACACCACAGTGTGAGACACTACTTGAAATGAAACAGTGCTACCTGGGGGAGCAGTTGGTGCAGATGACTGGGAAGCAGCCAGAGTTTACAGGACTTTACAGATATTTAAGTATCTGCATTAAAACTTGAGATTAAGAGAAAATTATACAATGTGAAATGTGTTCATCAAAGCCTCCTTGCCATATAGTGAGGATTTACACACTGTAAGTAAGAGCACAATAGGACTTGACATAAGATTCCTAGCAATCTGATTCTGGTTTGAACATTAATATATGTATATTGTTTCAGCTACAAGGCTCTGATGATATTGATCATTGGAAGACCTTTCCCTATGTTGTGTGTGTGTTTTTTTGTTTTTAATTTTGCCATGACACTGATAAACAGTGAACTTGGAACAATGATGTTCAGTTGGAGGTTTGTAAACTTCAGTTCATTTTTTTGACTTTTTTATCCTTAATGTGCCAAATAAAACAATTTCCCTGTGCAGAACGGAAGAACAGCATTGGGGAATTACTATTATTAAAATGTTAAAAGCAGCTGGTCTGTTATTATTTGTCTTTTTGTTTTGTTGTAATGTGACTGAATTGTTCACAGGACAGGTTTAAAGAAGACCTTTGATAGCAGAACAGCAAAAAAACCCAACCTTATAAAACCATTTCAAACTGCCTTTTAAAAGAAAAATTACTAAATAAAAGAATAGACTGAGATATTAATTTACTGGCAGTATTTTCTCTTAATGCATTTTGTAACGCTTCCATTGGTAGAATGTTAGCTTATGCTTACAGTGTACAACTTGAGCCCAGCTGATGTTTGAGAGTAAGTGATGCTAATTGTCAAGTTTCAGAAATGACGTGTTTCTATTCTGTATTTTGGTCTGTTTATGATAATTGAAAGTAAGATTTCCATTGTGATAATTTTTTTAATCTCCACATGTAAGCATTAAAATACAAGGCTACATGTTTAATACATGGCACACATTAATGTTTTTATAGCTTTCATATGTTTTGGTTTATATATTAAAGTATGAAACACTCAACTGATCTGCTTTTTTAAAAAGAAACTGCATCTTTGTACAAATACTTGTTTTTATTATATAAATGACAAGCTATTAAAAAAACAAACTCTTAAATGATAGCCTTTAAATACCACAATAAAGGAAAGCATTTTTGCCTTTGCTTCTAAAGGCCCAACATCTTGTTTACAAATTCTACACGGATTAAACACAGATGTTTGCAAGGCAGAACACTAGTTCCTTGTTAAAGCAGGTTTGTGGGTTGTTGGTTTTTTTTTTTGGTTGGTTTGGGTTTTTTTTTACAACTCTCCCAACTTAGTGGTACTGCAAAAAGGCGTATTGTTTACTGTTGTTTTAATGAAAATGAGTAGTAAGTGTTGTTTGCTTTTGGTCTTAACAGAAAATTTGTTTTTAATTTTTCATTTAACTTATTTTTTGGAACTACTTACCTGAAAGTTGACTATAAAGAATATATTATATGTATATTTGAAAAAAAAAACCAACCCTAGCTGATAGATGCAGTTGTAGGTGTAGTAATACTCTGAAAGGACTGTGCTCACTGTGTGGTATTGAGTACTAAATAGCGGAAACTCTGTCAAACCTTTGAGATGCACATATGCAATATGTTTGGGATTCTTCTTTTTTTTTTCAACTAGAGATGCTTTTAACTGATCTTAAGATTAAAAGCAATCAAATAAGAGAAGATTGTGTTCCACTAGTATGCCTTTTGAAATAGTCAAACCAAACCACTTCTAGCCTTCTAAGGATAGGACTCTCTCAAATGTACGTCTTATGTAAATGAAACGTGTGACTTTGGTTCCCCTGATTCACTTTTCTGGAGAAATGCTAAAAGATTTCCGATTCTTAAATCTCGTGTCTTGCTTTGCCTTAGTTCTGCCTTCAGTAGACCATCTCTGTTGTTGGAGATTCCTGGCTGACTTGATCCATATTTGTAATATCCTTCATAATGCTAAGCATGACTATTACTGTTGTATTAGCATCTGCCAAATAGCTACAGCTAAGAACGGGCCTTGGTTTTAGTCATAAAGGTTTGGTAAACTTACCTTGAGATCCTTGGCAAATGAGAACCTCGAAGATAACGCTTCTGGTTTTGAGTGTTCCTAAATGATTGTTATAAAACTCTTTGGTTTTGTCCACTTAATTTTAAGGCATATACTGGTTATTTATTTCAAATACATACTCACTGGCATGGGATAGGTACCTGAAATGTTGAGTTAGAAGTCCGCATCTGCTAAAGTAGCACCAGTGTGCTGCACAAGAGAGTCAGAATCACCAGCTGCTACATAGAAAGAAAAGGGACCAGCCCTTTCCCTTGTTTGTAAAACCAGTTCAGGTCAAGAGAGTCTCTGTGACTGGTACAGCTGCTTTTTGGTCTTCTGTTATGCTTGATTGCTTTCTGCGTAATGGATGAACTACAGCCCTATAAATTAGTGCTGGAACACAGTAAAAAGAAGAAAATTTTGTTCTGCAACATCAGTTTGCCCCACAGCTGCTGGATTCTTAGCCCATGGCCAGGTGCTGTTCGGTTCATAAATCTCCTTTAAACGTCTTGTCTTATGCTATTTTATGAATAGTGTCTTTTATGAATAATTCTGTTCCCTTTAAGGCATTCTCTTGCATCTTCTCATTTTACATGTACTAAGTCCCATTCCCAGTGATTCCATCTCTGTGTTGGATTAACTGTGTATAAGAGCAGATCTGGGGAAAAACAAACACAACAACGGGAAAAAAACACCAAACCCTCCCCTCCCCCCCAATACCCCCCCAAAAACCTCAAATTACCTGTATTTCCCAAGTCTATAGTACTTATATAGGACTTTACAACTAAATTTTCCATAAAATCAAGTTATGTTCTAATACTATGTCTTGAATCAGGATAAACAGGACAGCAGCTTGGATGCTTTTAACCTTTGCAAAGACTGCCATTCCATTAGCTCTCTGAACTGTTTTTTTCCTTTCTTTTTCTTTTTTTTTTTTCCTTTCTTTCCCCCCCCCTTTTTTTTTTCTGTGAATCTGCCCACTGCTAGTGAATGAGCGACTTGACCCACTTTTTTGACATGATTAGTAAGCAGCTTGTCTGGCTCTCTGCAAGTGTTTTACTGATTTTCAAGTGTAGCAGTTACTGGAGGGAGAAAATAAAACCAACTTAAACCCCTTGTGTTTTTCTAACAACCTTTTTCATATATCTTTCTGCTTTTATTGAGCAGGTGCCACATGTTTTGTCTTTCAACATACTGGAAGAACAATGTCTGTTCAGACAGCAGGCTCTTACTTTTGGTGGTATAACAGGAGGGGAAAACTCAAGCACTGTAGATTGCTCTTTCTCCTTAAAATGAGAATTTGTTGTATGTTATGATGTTCCCTTTACTGATTTTGACTTTTCTGTAGACTGCAGCAAACCTGTACAGGTTCTCTGTGTATGCTAAGACAAAACCAACACAGAGTATTAAAGGTAAGCCTTAAACTAGGATATTCATGCACAAATAAGTTTCTCTGTCCTTTTAGTTTCTTAGACTTTACAGGGTTTAGTGCATCAGAAATAGGCATTGTGCCCCTGAGATGTCTTACTGACTCAAAGCCAGTTGCTAATACAGTTCTGTTGAATATGGCCCTGCAACTTTATGTAGATAACAGAGGTGATAATAACACTTTAAAATGAGTAAGAATGGGATCTCTCAACAGAAGGAATGTTGTCACTGCACTAATTAGAGGCTATTGCCGTTTTTACTGTTACATTCTCTCAAATGTTTTAAAATGACAGTTTTTATACATATAACTCAGTTAATCTTACCTTCTGGTGTAGAATAAATAGTATTTTTTCTATTCTAAACAAGTGGGTTTTAGCACTGCTTGGCCGTGCTGTCGAGTCCCTCTTGTGAAATTTAAGTACTTTGTACTGGGAATACTGCAGTCAGATATGCTGGCAAATTGAACTGAGACATCTGTTCTGCAACTGGAAAGCAGCATTCTCCTTAGGGTTTCCTTAATCACCTATGGTGAGACTTCGTGCCCTAGATTTCCTTAATGCTTTCCTACCCAAGACATGGATAATGCATAGCTGTGCCTAGGATGTGCTTCTCTAGCTTTTCCAGTGCTTTAGTGATGCTTCTGCATGTGGCAGCTTTGGGAGGTGGCCAGTGCTGCTGTATCTGACCAGATTTTCATTCATTCTCTGTGGCAGCCTCAAGCTTTTGTGATGTTTTAAGTTGTTGGGGTTTCTACCAGATATCAAAAGTAGAATGAAGAGTAGCAAGCAGGTAGTGAATGCATCTAGTTATCTCAGTCCTTGTGCTAATTAGAGGCAGTTTTATTATTAGTTTCTCTTGAGCTGCTATTTAGTGTTGAAGAATATTGTTTTACTAACCTATGTGAATTTTCATGCCTAGGATTATCTGCAGACATCCTAAGAGATGACCAATTGATGAGCTATTTTCTTTTAGAATTTTTTATTGAATTATAATTTTCAACATTTTTCTTTTAGTTACAGTAATTATAATTCCACAGTATGAGGAAGTTAAGCTGTCACTTCCTGCAAATACAAAATCATCTTGTAAAATACGGGGAAATGTGTATTCTGTTTTTCCTGCTTCTTGTGTAAATCGTTAACTGTCTTAGAGTGGAAACTTCTTACCTTGTCAATAACTACCTCCTGAGTTCAGCAATAATTGGCAAGGTATACACTCCTCGATTGGATTCAATATACTGGTTCAACACTGCAGATTCTTCAGAGTCTGATGTTTTGATTTGAAAATGCTTGACATTACTT
Source organism: Rhagologus leucostigma (assembly GCA_013397725.1). NCBI lineage: Eukaryota > Metazoa > Chordata > Aves > Passeriformes > Rhagologus > Rhagologus leucostigma. Next base: position 4,109,515 of record VZTD01001040.1, on the reverse strand, counting down.
CTGGAAACTATGGTGATGAACCTTGTTTTGCTGTAAGACTTGCCTTGCCTTCATAAGATACACTTCTTAAAATCCTTTCTTCAGAGAAGCGGCTTTGAGGATAAAAGGTCAGCATTCTTTGTAGTTGGTTAACACAGGCATATTTGTCAAAGATGCCAGGGTGTGGCCTCTCAGTTATGTAGGGTTTTCTCCCATTAGAAGTGGGGAAGAAAGTACTTTATCTAATAGTCGCACACCTGTCAAAGGGACTGGAAGTACAGAACCTGTTTTTGCCACATGATTCAAATTTTTAGTCATGTGAAGGGCTAATCAGTATTTTTCAGAAATCTGTATTAAAGTGATGAAAACCAAAGGTGGAGACAAAACACCATACCCCACCCCCATAAAATATATTGGAGACCTCCAGTCTGGGATGGGATTAATTTTTGTATTTTGTTGTTTCGAAGCACTTTTGTTTCATTGTTCTTTTAAGAATGTTTTCTGAAATGTTAAACACCATTTTACTAATAAGCATTGTAAAAAAGCATGACGAGCAGTCACATAGCTTTAGCTCACAATAAAATGTTTCATTTGTCCTGTTCTTACTGTTTTCTTGTCTGTTTATCAGATAAAATGTCCAAAACTAAAAGCCTTTTCATTAAACTTGAAGCCTATTAAATTGCTGCTGGTTTAAAAAGAATTTTAAAACATCAGGTGTTGTATACCAGATGATAGAACAATAAATATGTAAATAAATCAGTTTCTAAAGAACATAAGTTCTTAAAACTAATGTAAACAGAAGTGCTACTTCCTAAATAAATGTGCTTAAACCGAAAGTGTGTGCTTATCCTAATCTTGCTAGATCATGGTGAAAACCAAGAGGTTTCACTTAACTAATTCCTGGTGAAGTCCTGAAGAATTGGGAGCCAATTTCCTTGGCTTCAAAATGGCACCTTTTCTTTTGCTTGGGGGAGAGTGCTGCTGTTAATTCTGAGTTAACAATCTAAATTCTTTACTTGGCCTCATCTCCTTACTATCTGTAATTCTTTGTCTTGAGATTGCATCTGGATTGCTTACAGCTACTGGGGTGTTCTGTTCTTACAGTTACATCCTGAAGATAAGATTAATCAAACCTTTTTTTAAACTCATTTTGATATTACATATCTGGCAGCATTAGGGGTCTCTCAAAAAAGAGCCATGACCACTGCCTTCCACACACCATCATATCAATCACTGCTAAAACCAACCAAATAAAAATCAATACAGCAATGAGGAAAAACCCAAGGTTTTGGACTGAGGCATATGAACTATTCCTGCTTCTGTCAAGGAGTAATTCCTTAGGATAGAAAGACATCATTGTTGTCTGTCCAAGGTCTCTCTCTTTGGCTGAAATACTACTGTTTGAAGGTAGATTTTGAACCACTAAAATGATTTCTATTGATAATTTTGTGTATAGGTTACAGACATTCAAATACTTTATTCTTGTAGAGGGGATAATCAGATAAACTAAAATTAGTAGAGAAGGAAGAGCATGAAAAAAATGCCCCACCATTTGCTGTTTTGAAATCTACAGATATTTTGGTTTTGGCAGCATACTCTGGACTGAAGTATCTTGGACTCATTAAATTGTTCCCATTCCAGCCAATGGAGGGAGACAAGACTGCATGCCTAGTGTTATATGCAGGCATATCTCAGATGGAGATCTGTTTATTTCTGTATTTTAGTGCTCTAAGTTAGCCAGAAAAAGTGAGAAAAAAAGTGAAGTTGTTGGGTTTTGTTTTGCTTGTTTGTGGGGGTTTTTTGTTTGGGTTTTTTTGTTCATTTGTTTGGGTGGGTGAGGTTTGTTTTGCTTTGGGGTTTTTTGTTGGGTTTTTTTTTTTACAATCATGCCATCTTTCTGCAAATTTCCAAATATGTTGTGAGCTTGTGAAATTCAGCCTGTTTCCTACAAGCGTTCATATGGCTGTGGAAAAGACAGTTATGCAATTTCCTCTAAGTCATTTTTTATTCTGTGTATCATGATAAAACAGAAAATACATGTAGTGGTGAAGGCAGAAAAATATAATTTAACTAAAATCCATCTCTCAACACTTGTGGGATTATTCCAGGTGCTGTGTTGCAGCTATATGAAAAAAACCCACACGTTTTTCAGAATATCAGCTTACAAACAACCTGTTGTGCAAAGTGTGTTGTTTTTACCACAATTTTGAAAATTCCACTTTTTTTGCAAGTATATACTGTAAGAACAATATGTTCTTCCAAAGTCTGTAACTTCTGTTATTTTCAAATCTCATTTTAGCAATTTCGACAAGGCCTCAAACTTGCCTCAGTTGCCTCAAGACATCCTTGACTGTTAGTTTTGTTACATGCAGAACGCTAGTTTCAGCTGTGCTATTGTAGAATTTGTCTTCTGTGAAGACACTTTTACAAGTGCAGTTTCTAATAACTAAGTATTGGCCTCTTCTGGGAAGAAATACCCTGTGACATCAAATAATCAAAAAGCCCAATACTATGTCAATAATGAAGTAACCAAACAACTTTGTGGAGCAAATGATACAGTGGTTCACCTGAGTTCTGATTTCCTCGTTAAATTTGAATGGAGGCAGCAGCTGCAGTTTGAATTCTCTTGCCTGTCATCCAGATTCTATAAAGTGCAAATCTATTTTCTGGAAATAATTTCCAAAACTTCTTCCGTACACTGGAAAAAAATTACTGATTACAGCCAAGAGCTTAGCATGAGGTCTGAGAGATTAAATATATCTTATGGAATACAATTACCTGATCAGTCTGATAGTTGTTCTTAATTAATGATACTGTGTCCTCTAAGGACCAGATACACTCAAAATATGGAAAATAAAAATTATTTTATCTTTTTTTAATCAATAATAAAATAACATGCTCTGCAAATGTACAGGAACAGGAGACAATACATACTTAAAACTTGTCTGTGAAGCACACTTAACTGGGAAGCAGATTAAAGCCTGGCTTGTTCCTGATTTAATTTGATGTACAGGCCTCTCTCTCACCCACAGTCAGGTAAGTATTTTGGTATGTTTTACAGAACAGGTGAGATGCAAATAACATTTTTAACCAGTTTAACTATGGGCACTGGAGAACTGAATAGACTCTTGAATAAAGATAAGGCAGTGTTACAGAAGGTTGTTTCAAGCATATTCCTAGGCATAATCTGTCTTAATAAAATATCTCACTTCAATTTTGATTCCTACCTCTTTTCAACTTACTTTGCAAATAATAATAAATAATAAATAAGCTGTCTTGTGACTAAATCTTTGAGTACATTCAATCCTATGCAGGTGCTTTGCAACACAGTTTTTCTTAAGAGAGGGCTATCTGAACTTCCAAGATGACTTCTGTTCTGTATTTCGCCAGCGTGAACTCCAGTGCATTCCTGTACGGAGGAATGCTCGTACTGGGAAGCAAACCCATCCTTGTGGAATTGCTGTAGTGGGCTATCGTGATAGACTGACTGGCCTAGGGCTGTGACAGTCCTAAGCTGTGCCATGGAAGGTTTACGTTGAATATTAGGAAGAATTTCTTCACGGAAGGGGTGGTTAGACAGTGGAACGGGCTGCCCGGGGAGGTGGTGGAGTCACCATCCCTGGAGGTTTTTAAGGTAAAACTGGACGTGGCACTCAGTGCTACGGTCTAGTTGACATGGTGGTGTTTGGTCATAGGTCGGACTGATTCCGTGATGGTGACTACCCGTCGGAGCCCTTGCCTTGGATTCTCGCAGGCAGCGGGCAGATAGACGGCAGACGTGCGGTGGTGCAGCAGACAAGACCCTTATGTCCCAAGGCGGGCCGCCAGCTCAGCCTGCCGCCGGCTGGGAGGAGCAAGGGGAGGGCGGGTTGTGCCGCACACCCCGCGGGAGCGGCACGGAGCCGCAGCCGGCTCCCGGCGGGCGCCGCTTCCGCCACGTGTCCCCCCGGGCCCGCTCGTTGCCGCGGCGACGGGAACCTCTCCCGCCCCTTCCGGCCTCGCATGGCGCCGTCTCTTCCGCTGCGGGGAGTAATATGGTGAGTGGCCCCTGCTGGGGGGAAGGAGGGAAGGAGGAAAGGAAGTCGTGCGTGGAACACGGGGTGAGGAGGCTGTTGGAAGCGCCCGTTCCCTCGCCGGGGCGGCGGCGCCGCGGGGCATCCGGGCTGGCGCCGCCCCTAACGGGCCCGGGGCCCGGGGGCAGCGCGGGGCGCCGCTGCCCGTGCGCTGTTTCCTCCTCGGAGCTCTCCGCCCTCCCCTCGAGCGCGGTCACCGGGGGCTGTCGGGGCCGCGGGCGGCTGGTAGGGCCCGGGTGGGTGCCGGGGCCGCGGGGGGCTCTTGTGCCGGAGGTGCGTCTCGAACGAGGTCTCCGGGCTGCGGTCTGAGCCTCGAAGTTCTCCTTCAGCGGCACATCGGTCAGGGAGCTGGGACTCGCCTCAGGACAAACAGGTTATAGTGCCCTTGCTCCCGGGTGTCGGGGCTGTCACTCTGAGGCTCGCTTCTCGAAGACGAAAACCCGTTCATTTGGGAACGACCGCCGTGTGTGCGTGTTCATTTGGGCGGCGAAATGTTCTCTTTTCATGCTGAGCACCGCCTAAGTGACATCGGTATCAATAACAGGTGCTGTCACCTGTTGGCGCAGACAGTGCCGCTCGCTGCAGGAACACGTTTTACGGAGCTTTTAGCTCCACAAGGCGACCCTCAGGGGCTGAGGCGTGGGGCAGCCGCCCTGCCCAGCACGGAGCTCTCGGCAGAACTGCAGGATCTAGGGACGCTTTAATGCCAAGGTGCAACACATGCCGAGCTGGAGCTTGCTTCCAGGGGTGGGCTGTGGCCTGCATGAGTTGGCACGAGGTCCCCTGTGGCACGGAATGCACAGCTCTGATGCACGGCATCCTTTGTAAACAGAGAGGTGTGGCACGGTGTGGCTGGGTGATGGACACGGTGCCAACAGTGTGGAAAAGCAGTGGGTGCAAAGGCGACAGGGAGGGCCACGACGATGTGAAGGGTCTGGAGGAGAAGCCATACGAGAAGCAGCTGAGCGCTCTTGGTCTGTCCAGCCTGGAGGAGACTGAGGGGAGACCTCATTGCAGTTACAACTTCTTTGTGAGGGGAAGAGGAGAGGCAGACACTGATCTTCTCTCTGTGGTGACCAGTGACAGGACCTGAGAAAATGACCTTGAGTTGTGTCAGGGGAGGTTTAGGTTGGATATTAGGAAAAGGTTCTTCAACCAGAGGGTGGTTGGGCACTGGAACAGGCTCCCCAGGGAAGTGGTCACAGCACCAGCCTGGCAGAGTTCAAGATGTGCTCGGACAATGTTCTCAGGCACATGGTGTGACTCTTTGGGTGTCCTGTGCAGGGCCAGGAATTGGACTTCTATGATCTTTGTGGGTCCCTTCCAACTCAGGACAGTCTATGATTCTTTGTGATTCTGAAACAAAGTAGCTTTCATAAGCAGGCAGTCCACTGCCCATTAGAAAAGATTTCCAAGGTGTTCTGGCATCCTGCATGTGTCTATTAAGGATTAAAATAATCATGTAATAATTTGCTATTAAAGAAAAGAGTATGTGCCAGTGTTTTGTCCCAGGTGAGCTAAACTTGGGATCTGTAGTAGTGCTTAAATTTTAATTCATGGCACCCTTGTGTTTCTCAGATGATATGAAATGCAGCTGTGTTGACAAAATGTCTGAAAGTTAATTGAATTTATTTTGGTGAAGAGCCCATTCGTATGTCTTTTTGCCTTCTGCTGGCAGCTAAGGTGTGATAGCTTAAAATCTAGCCTTTTTCAATCCAGCCCCAAAATGCTGCAGATGACAGACCATCCATTACAAGTCCACAAATTTCTATTGCAAATCAGAAGGGCTTTTCGTGTGGAAAGCTTACTTCTTTGTGGGGAGAGCAGAACGGAGGACAACCAACTAAAAGCTTGGACCCTCTGAGGAAAGGGAGCCAAGTGGCATGGTAGATGAATTTCTCTGGCAGTCTCCTCCCTGTCACACTTCCAGGAGAGCCCTCACTCCCATCTCCACACCAGGACAGAGCTCACGTACAGGTCTCTGTAAGGTAGGGGAGGGAGCACCTACACTGACCCCGCTACTGTGCGCATTTAGGTTAAGTCAGAGCCAAGATTGTTGGTATGTCTTCTTTTGTTACTGGCCTTGTGTCCACCACATCACCAGCATTGTTTTTACTTCTATGGCGAGTTCTCCTTTATAGATCTGTAAACAATATTTTCCTGTTTAATAAATCCGTTGCCTTTGGGTGGGAAGTGTGTTTTGATAAAGAAAAATATTTATGTTTTCAGACTGTCTGTAGTAGTTTCATCTAAATAAAAGTTAAAACCCACTCTTTAAATGATACTTTAGTATCTTTTCCAGTAAACCCGAGTTCTGGATTATGTCTAAATGAAGCTTGATTTTAAGTAATTTGTCATTTTCTAGTATAATAACCATGTGAAATAGTTACCAAAATATTGTTGAGTTTAAAGTTTTTGTGGTATTTCTAGTTAACAAAAAATTCACCTGAGTCTTTGATATAATTATGAAAATAGTTCATAAATGAAGATTTCCTTTTTGCTAATTTAAGTTATGATTTAAATAAAGTTTTTAATTAAACTATTGATTTTTTTTTTAAGGGGACAATACACCTGTTCCGCAAATCACAGAGATCATTGGTTGGAAAGTTAACACATGAATTTAGGTTAGTTGCAGCAGACAGAAGGGTAAGTATTGCTTAAAAAAAATCATAATAATAGTAAAAATACATTAGCTGTGATAAGATAAAATACATTATTAGGTATATAGTGAAATTTTTTCTGTGGATTTTTCTAGCTGTGCTTAAAAACAAATCTGTCTCTGAAGCTGTATTCCTTCCTGTTCGTTGTCCCTGTCAATTAGTGTTCTCCAGAGTTATACTTATATCTAATGGGTTCAGTAGAACTGTAAACTGAATATCTGCAGATGTTTTTGGGACCAAAGTTTCAGCACAAAAAAGGAACCCACTAATACAAAGTTGCACAAGTTGGTCTTCAAAAGTCAGATGCTGTGTGCTGTAATAAAATGCAAATATTATAGATGGGTGGGGATTTTTTTAGACCAAAAAGGTATTTTAAGCATAGTGGCATTCATGAATGAGTTTTAAAATAATCTGTAAAGTTTAAAATAAAATAAGGGCTTGTTGTTCTGAAATGAGTGGTGAATTTTTGTGAGGGAGGAGAAGCAAGTTCTGTTTGCATGACCAAGTACTGCAATATTGTTTTTTAAGACCAGATAGATATATTTTTGCCTTGTAAATTTTAGAAGGTGTAAGATACATATTTATTCTCATCAACAGTCGTGGAAGATTTTACTGTTTGGTGCTATCAATTTAATATGTATTGGCCTCCTGCTCATGTGGTGCAGCTCTACAAACAGCATAGGTAGGTGGCTCTCATCTACTGAAACTACCACTAACTACCATGTGTTTCTTAGCTTGTGAAGTTCCAACTGACTGAAAAAGCCAAGTCCAGTACTTAATGGAGTTAGGGGCTAGGTTCCCAAAGTGCTTCCTTTTGATTTGCCAGAGTCAGCTTAGAAGCATTTTTCACGGACAAGTTTGGATGGGTGAAATCCTTCAAAGTTTGCACAGTTTTTCAGTCCTGCTGGTCATTTGCTTCCTGCAGTAGCTTCGTTATCTTTAAGACTGAAAACCAGTAGACTTTAGAGTTACTGTCCTCAAACCTGTTCGTTGTGTAAGTAGCACCAGTGACATACAGAGACCCTCGCTTGCAGTTGAATGAGGATGTTTGTAGCGTGGCAAAAGGCTTAAGACTTCTTTGATTCCAAGGAATGCTCAGCAGTAGCCAAAACGCTGGAGTGTTACCAACACCTGTGTAGCTGCCACTGCAAAGCACAGCACTGTGGGGACTGCTGTGGGGAAATGAACTCCAGATCAGCCAGACCCAATGCAGTTTTGTATGCCTTCTGCTTTTGGATAGGGGCTTCAGTGTGCTTCCCATCATCTGTACTGAGAATAGAATGCTTTTTTAGTTTTTGATTTTTGATGCAGGTTTTCTTGCAGTTTCAGGATAGGTTAGAGATGCAAAACAAGTAAAAGATTCTGTTCAACCTGCTTTTCACTGCAATAATGCACATAAGAGATCTCTAGCTTTGCTAAGTGATATGTTTCTGAAAGATCTTCTGACTTTTCAGTACTTAAATTCCTAGTCACAACTTAGTCACAAATGTGATACCTTTTGTATCTGGGCTTTATTATTTGCTTTAGTTGAATTAGAATTGCTGTAATCAACCTGCTTATGACGTTAAATGTATTGGTGTCTTTAGAATATTCACAGAGACTTGTTCTCTCAGCAGAGGCAGTTTATGTAGGTAGAAGATTGAGAAGGGCTGCACAAAAGGGACTTGGAGTACAAGTGACTTTTGCATTGAAAAATTAAATATTAAGTTTTAATATTTAGTTTTCTTTACAGCTTTAACTGCTTACACATATTTGACAATCTTTGACCTTTTCAGGTGAGTTTTTTCCTATTTTGTCTTACTGTTTATTTTGTCTATATATTTCTATACATTTAAAGTTTGCTTACAGGTTCAAAGACCTCTAACTTAGTCATCACTATAGAAACAGTAACTGGTTTAAATATAGTTTAAATGAGTCTAAAATTGCACACAATAGATAGATTGTAAAACCCACCACAGCTATATTGAGAATGACTAGTAACTAATCTGTTCAGTCATGGATTTCTCTGTGCAGATCCGTGACAACATAAAACAGTATAGCATAAAACTGTTGTCTAGTTGTTCTCTCAGAACATTTTCCTAATGCCATAGTCACTGACTGTGAAGTAACCCTCAGTTTTAACATCAGGAAACAAGAAGCATGTAATTCTATTTCAAAAATGTTTCGTAAGCTGGATACCAAGCACTTTGCACATGAGGTCATTAGATATTTTCAGTATTTTTCTTGTTTCCTAACAAAATTATATCAAAAGAACTTTTAGGATGATAGTTCTGAACGCTTTTGGTAATACCGATAATACAGACATGAAATACATTCAGTTCTTATCTAAGATACAGGATGGTAGCAGTGGTTGGGAAATATAATGTATATGTTTTTAAAATATTAGCCTAAATTATTTTCCTTGCTGTCTCACTATCTTATAAAAGGTATGGATCAGCTTTCTGAGTCATACGTATGTCTACTACATACTATAACTTACCTGACTTACAGTAAAACATATATAAATAACATCAACAAATATGCAGAATCAAAAATGACTTGTTGGTATAGGCACAAAAAAAAATTGATCTGTGACTGCATTAGAATTGTGATTTAACTTTAATTAATCTTGTATTTCTCTTAGAATTTTGTATCTACTGAGATTTTGTTGTTTTGACTCAAAATACCTTTTTCACCTTGGGGAAATTGGGGAAAGTGTTGATGTTGTATTTCCCATTCATGTAGAAATTTTTTTTTTTTTTTTTAGAAGAAGGTAGAACACCTCTGGCACTCATACCTTAGGTTAATTAGGGCTTGGACTAGAAGATTATTCTAACTCACAGCAATCTCTTTCAAGAGTTTTGATTTGCTGTAAGGGAGAACAATGCTCTGTAATTCTGCTGCAAAAATCAATTTCTGCTTCTTTTCTTTTTGTCGTTTTCCTGGTTGTATATAATAGTCTTACTGAGAATATGAATTTATGGTTTTGTATATGAACAGTATTACTTCCTGTGCTTTTACTTTTATTCTACACAGCTGAGGATCAAGTTGTGAGGATGTGATTGTTCATCAGTTGTAGGAATGAGTTCTTGATCCAGTGTGATTTAACATTGTTATTAATTACAAAAGGAGTGCATGAAAGCACAGATGGCACCGAATCCATGTGGATTCCAATTGAAAAAATTGTTCAAAGGGTTCAGTAGAGGAAAAATAGGCAAAGGAAACTATACTCCTCCTTGAAACATTCTGGCTACTACCATGGAGATTCCAAAATAATTGGAATGCTTGATGTTCAATGTGAGAGAAAAATTTGGACAGAAGATAGCAAGAGAGACCTGTGGCTGTCAGTGAATGGCCAGTTAGATTAGCACTTGTGCAGCTGAATGCAGCCAAAGAAAGTAAATCTGTTTTGGCCATGTACATAGAGAAATTACACTGTGAAAAAGAAGGACAATATTTGGTGTGGCCTGAGACTTATTCTAGCGTGCTAAATCTAATTCGTGGTATATCTCTAAAAGAAGAGTTTAATGGAGAGATTTCTTGGCTTTTTCTTTCACTGTTCTGTCTTGCTTATCAGCTTCCTTCTCATTTAAATGGCCTTTCTGAGGTTACAGCATTTCTAGGCAAGTTCAAAAAGCACATGAGGAGCATTTAGAACATCACTGTGACAGTGACGGAGGTTCAGTTCAGGGCAAGACTCAAGACTTGTATTCGTTTTTTGAGTTCTGGTGGCTCAAGTGTGTATTTGTAGATTGTGCAGTTCGTAAAGGGTGCAGTTATTTATCATAGTCTAATTCTCCCCCTTTTTTCAGTTTGGTAACATGTCTAATAAGCTATTGGGTAATGATGAAGAAACCCAGCCCAGTCTATTCATTTGGGTAAGTACTAATAACAAGATGTAGCGTTTGATAATACAGCATTTCATATGTTGCTCACTGTCATTGCCTGGATCCCCGAACAGCCATCAGTAATAATCTGTATGTGAAAGAGCCTAAAAATGAGGAGGGCCAAGACTTACTGTAAAGAACAGTTAGAGAGGAGGGGACAGACAGGAAGAAGAACTAAGAAATGCTTAATTTTAAGGTGTCTCTGATGAGTGGAGTGTTAGAAGAAACTGAAACTAATGCCTATTCCATAAAACTTCCAGTTTCTTCCTATCTGTCTGCTGTTGAATGAACTGGAAAGAGTAGGTGTATTCTGCTGGTTCTTGCACAGAAAAGATTATTTTTGATGCGTCGTTCAATGTTCAGTGTTTCTAAACTTAATTCTCAAATTTCAGGTTTGAAAGGTTTGAAGTTCTAGCTGTATTCGCATCTACAGTTCTGGCACAGCTTGGTGCTCTTTTTATACTGAAAGAAAGGTAGGATTATGTACGGTTTTCTTTAATTTTTTAACATATGAAGATATAATCCAGATCAACCAAAAGCACATACATTCTACAAGTACTGTATGTAGAGAGATACTTTAGAAAAAAATTAAGGTTTTAAAAAAAATATTGCTAAACCTTACTGCTTGCTTGCACTTATTACACTACATGTAGGCTTTAGATTTAAAGATGGGAATTGATAAATGTACTTAAAAAGCTCTCTAGGAAAAGATTTAATGGTTTTAAGAATATTTTTTCCAAAAAGTTGGATAATTAATTTAATGCATTTTCTTATGCATCTTGATTTTTTTTTCTTCTGTTACTTTTTGAAGTCAAAGCAGCTTCATAATATATCAAGGATCTGAATGTTTAAAGCGTCAACTTCTTCACTCCCTCGAAATTTACTCAAGTATTAATTTGCCATACCATCTATGCATTTGTATTTGGGAGGTTAGCCTAAAAGATTATTTTACTTTTTAAAGATGAAGAGGCTTTTGTTAACTAACATCTGGAATTTAAAACTGGAGCAGTGTACCTTCTTTTTTTCTATTCAAGGGCTCTGTTTTCTGTATAAAGGGCTATCTTAACAACTTAGCAACTTTATACTGTAAGGTTGATGTATTGAACTGACAGTACACTGGAATGAATGACCCTCTGTCAAAACCTCCCGAGTTTTCCAACATCAGTGTGAGGAAATTCCACGAACTTAGCAGGTTTTTCTGTTACAGCTGAAGCTCATTTATTAACTCACTGGTGGGTGAAAAAAGATCTATATCTCCGCCACAGTATCCAATGTCTACTTTATTTGACCTTGCTTAGTGTGAGGCTGTAAGTCAGGAATTTCAGACTTAGTTTGTTGTGTTCACCAACTCTGGTGGTGGTGCCAGTAGCAGTATTTTTTTGCATGTTCATTTACAAGCATATTTTTATCATGTAGGCAGCATTCATGGTAGCTAGCACATATGTGGCACAGTTTGGAAATACTTGGAAAATCTAAATTACATCTGCTTCGATTCAGTGTTAAATGCTTTCATTGCTTATAAAAATTGCTGTGTTTATTTAAGCAATTAATTTTTTTGCAGTACTGTATCTATCAGATTTTGTTTATGAATGGCAACTAATGCTGCAGAACTGTAAAAATATGCTTCAGGTATCAAGGCTTTACTCTATGAATATAACTAAATTTTCAATTATTTTTGTAGTGCGGAGCGGTTTCTGGAGCAGCCTGAGATACACACGTAAGAAATTATTTTGACATGTAAAATGTGTTACTGTCCTTTTATGTTTCTAATTCTTATCTAGCATATATTAGTTATGCAAGTACTTCCAGTACCAAATTGCTTTTGGTGCCTTGGCATTTGTTTCAAACCATGTGCAAGCTATACTGCAAACAGTTCTTTTCAAGGTACAATTGAAATTTAATGCTCGTGCTGTCTCAAATAGTGGTTTAACTATATATTGCTGCTTTTCCCAGTTCAGTTCCTTTTGTTTCTTGTGGCCTCTTGGAAGGCCTGGTATGTGGGGGGGAAGGATGCTGTGGTCATCAGGAAACTGAAGGCGTTGCAAAGATGGTGAAGACTATAAAGAACACAGGGAAAGGAAAAGAAGGTGTTATGGGGCAGAAGAATGGAACACAGGGTGTATGTTGAAGTAGTTCTAGAAGAAGGCTGGGGGTATATGGCATAATTCCATAGAAAGCTAAGCTTCTTAGCTGTGCTGCTGAGGGAACAATGTATTTATGTCTTCAAAGGACAAATATATATGTGTGTGCATACATGCAATTAGTTAGGAGCTGTTACTCAACATTATGAGCATTATGTGATAACAATAATGTACGAAGTTCAGCGATCTCGTATAACCCTTGCAATGATAATACACTGCTGGTTGTTAAGTATTACACTAGTTTATCCTACTTGTTTTCAGCCTCAGTGAATGAAACCAAGCAAAGTATTTTCATACTGTTATTGGTAGTTACAGCTTGATGACATGTTCTGTGATGATGGGAAATTAAGACACCTTTTTTCCCCTCCCTAGGGGACGACTGCTGGTTGGTACTTTCGTGGCTCTCTTTTTCAACTTATTTACAATGCTTTCCATTAAAAATAAGCCTTTTGCTTATGTCTCTGAAGGTATGTGATAAATTAGACTATAACAAGAATTGAGAGAAAAATGTTAATGTTCCTATTTTTATGAAGGTGTAACTTGTCTGGTAACTTTCTTAACTAGTGGGTATCTATTATTATTACCTCTGTTAATGTAACTTCATGCAGTAGAATTGCGATCTGATTTTCAACTTCAGTTTGCTTATAAGGCTCTGAGTAGTATGTAGTCATTAATATGATAAACCAAGTATCATTTTACTGCTGCAGTATCCTTTATTTTCAATCTTTTGAATTCAACCGGTGAAGGTCATGTGACAGATACCAGAACTTTCAAGGCATTTTATGAGTGTATTAATGGATTAAAAATAAGTTAATGCAATAGTTCTTTTTAAAAGTTCTTTTACTTTTTTCATTCTGAAGTAGGTTTGCAGTCATTCCTGCAATTGTAAATTGTCCGTAGTTATACATTATATTATATAAAATATAATGGTTATAACCTGCACTTATATTTGTATTTAATCAGTTCAGATTATTATGACAGATGGATGTACTTGCTGCCTAGAAAAGACAGACTTTGGGCTTTTTTCAAGTGCCAGGGTATCTGTTGAGATATATTTACTCATTCACAGTGTATTTATTGGATTTTTCCCTTAAAATAAAACTTATGTGTACTTTAAAATGGATGTGTTTACTTGTAGTAACTTTATTACTTTCTTTATTTTGCAGCTGCCAGCACGAGTTGGCTTCAGGAGCATGTTGCAGATCTCAGTAGAAGGTAAGGCTTTATATTGTTTTTCAAAATCATTGGCTTCTGGAAGGCAACGTTGGTTTTGTGTATATAATTACAATTTGGAGGGGTATTGAGGCATAAACTTGTATTAGAGCTTTTGAAATAGCTTTACCTACTGTAGGTCTCATGTATAAACTCTGGAGCAAACTTGTCTCCCATAGTTCCCAGATACACACAATGTAACGTTCAAAAGAAAACATAACCAGAAAGGCATATTTCTGTTAGATTTATGTAATTCTCCTTGGATGAGATGAGGAAAACTAGCATTATCCTGTACGTACTTGAACTGCGCTTCGCAGCGTGCATTACCAAGTGATATATTTTGTAATAGTTTACGTTTATTGCATATGTTTATTTGTGGGCTGGACAAATGTTTCACATGGTTGAGTTTAAATGTGATGTATGAAACAGGTTACTCACTGAACCATAGCTATGGAAATTCCTCACCTGTCCGACAGGAAACTGGAAAGTCTGTGTCTTCCAGGGGTATAAGCAGTGTTGCTCATTTGTCTTGTCTGTTAACTGTCTTGCTTGTATTGGATATCTGAATGCAAGGTAACATTGTTTGCAAATAGTTTTGTCAGATGTCAGGAAGGTTTATTTTAATCCATACATGTTCTTCCAAGTATCTGTCAATATCAAAAGAAGAATGTTAAACCAAGTCGTAAAACATGTTAAGTATGCTTCAAAGCCCATCTGTTTCTGCATCTTGTGATCTTTTTACAGTTAAGAAAAGTAGAGAATGCTGACTTATTAAACAGAAGAATTGATTTTATGTGGGTATAAGATGTTACATCATCAGAACCAAAATCTGTGAAATATTTTTGGAAGACTAATAATTAGGTTGCTCAAGTTTTAGTGTAAAGAAAGAAAAAAAAAGGTGGATACCAATGACAGACACAGTTTTCCTTTTATCAGTGTAGAAACACAGTGTTATGGGGAAGGACACTGATGGATAACTTGAAGAGGTCCCAGATCAAGAGTAATGTAATTTCTACTGGGTTTTGAGATAACCTGTATACAGTTAAGCCAATACCAAAAAAAAAAAAAAGGGAAAAAAAAAAAGGAATTAGTATGTATACAGCTATTTCAGATGTGTTATGTGAAGCAGTGCTGATTAAAAAATATCTGCACCTGTATATAATTATGTTGATTAAAATTCTTACAGGAGCAGGCCAGCACATGATGTCTAAACATAGGTTGGCTTTAACCATAGCAACAAAACATTTCATGTTGTCTTTGCCTTTAGATTTTCCAGGACATGACATGCACTTACGTTCACTGGGAGGTACACAAACTCCTTTCTCTCTTCATACTCCCATTGACAGGAGATAGCTGTAAATAAACAATTTTCCCAGCATTCCCTCATGCATTTTTTTGGTCTCCTCTTGTATAGCTGGTCTTCTTCCTCCTTTCAGACTTCATGAATTAATTAGCTTTGGCTTTAGGACACTTTAGCACACCAAGGCGGCAGATGCGTTGAAGACTGGTAATATGCAAATCCCTCACTACGTACATCTATGTAATACCAATATTGAACCCATAAAGTGCTTGTGTTCCATACAGCTGGTACAGCTGTATCACAGAGCTGTTTTACCAGAAAAAAACACTAGATTCATTTTTGCTGACAGCAACCTTTGAGCAGAATTAGTGGGGCCTTTACAGTACTCATCATATGCTATGGCAGCAAGGTGTGTTCGAAGTCAAATGCTAAATAGTGGATGTAATTTTGGAGTTTTGAAGTAGTGATGAAGAGCTGGCTGACAACTACTTTTTCTGTTTTTGTGCAGTATTTGTGGAATCATCCCAGGATTGAGTAGCATCTTTCTGCCACGGATGAACCCTTTTGTCTTGATTGATATTGCTGGAGCTCTGGCTCTTTGCATTACATATATGCTCATTGAAATCAAGTACGTACACTTGTTGTTTTAAAACTGTAGCTCTTTTTGTATCCAGTCAGTGGGAAAACACATGTTTTACATGAAAGGAATGATCTCATCTAGAGCTGCGTTTTGTATGAATGGCATTGCACCTCTAGGAATGCATTACAACTCTACATTTTCCAGGATGTATAGTTCAAATGACATTAGTATGTGTAACATTCTGTAAGTGTATATAATTTAAAAGAATGAAAAAAGAATCATAAGTAAGTTCTGCCTTTCCAAAATGTAAATACCAGTGTTTCTTTAAAATTGCTCTTTCTCCCTAGCAATTATTTTGCTGTGGACACAGCCTCTGCTATAGCAATTGCTTTGATGACATTTGGTACCATGTATCCCATGAGTGTCTACAGTGGGAAAGTACTGCTCCAGGTAAGGCAGCCTCACAAATTAATGGATTTTGTGTTTTCCATTTTGTTAACAAACGTCTTCATTTTAAAAAAAACCTCTTAAGACCTGTTTTAAGCTTGCAAATAGAAGTGTTCCAATAGGAATTTGTGATGTGCTAGAAGAATGTTAAGGGTAGTGCAAATATGCATCACGAAGTTGTAAGAATTTAATGAAAATGCCATTGGTCTTTTGTGTGGGTAGACCAGACTTAAAGGCTCTCTTACTTAAACAGGGCCAGTTAATCTTTATTATAACTTTTGTCTTTTCTTTTCCTCTGCTTTTTCAAGACAACTCCACCTCATGTGATTGGCCAGTTAGATAAACTTCTTAGGGAGGTAAGTCGATGTATAATACATAGCACAGTGTGTACAGCTAATAAGCATTCAGGAGTGTGAAGAATTTTTTTGAGTAGTCCAAGAAGTTCGTTAAAAGTTTTTTTTAATATTTTTTTTAGCTGCATGTGGAAAATATGAATCTTGCTTTCCAAGATGAATAGTGTCATTTAGATATCTGGAACAAATCTGTTTAAGTAGTGCAGGCTGTTTTTATTTAAATTTGAGCTACCGTTGAAGTGGTTTACAAATGTGAGTTGAAGGAGGAAAAGGAGTACAGGCAGCTGTTGAATTACAGCATATCAAGTTGAGAACATACTGCAATTTGGCAGCAAGAGTTACTTGAAATAAGTTCCTTAAACCTTTTTTGATGGATTTGGATGTTTAAGGGTAGCAAAAGTGCAGTAGATAAGCATTAGTGGCATTAACAGATATCTGTTCTGTGTATGGAGCTTTTATTTCACTACTGAAAATTATTTGTTATTCAGTTATGTATAAAAGTACTTTTCTAAACGGATTTGAAACTTCTAATTTATTTTTGTATTTGTGGATGTTTGTGTAAAATTAGGTTTCAACTTTGGATGGGGTGTTGGAAGTTCGAAATGAGCATTTCTGGACGTTAGGTTTTGGCACTTTGGTAAGTTATGTCTTTATTATCTTTCTAGCCTTTTGAAAAAGTTGTCAGATACTACTTCAATTTTTAAAATTTAAATAAAGTAAGATATTTCTTCTGAAGTATTAACTGTAAAAAAATTTGATGGAGTCAGTACTCAGCCCTTGTGCTTTATTGCAAAACTTCTTTTCCCCTGTCCATTATATTTTTTTAAAGCTTTGTTACTGGTTAATGTTACTAATGTATACTGCAGTTCTGGCTTAAAGAATGCATTTTTGCTGCTGTAGAATTTCTCTCATGTTTTGGCCATGAAGAAAATCACAAACAATAAAAAATTTTTCAAAACATTTCTCAAAATGGTGTGTTAGTGTAGATTGTCTAGGAAGAAAGAAGAAAACTGTAACCCGTAAGGCACCGAAGGTGTACAGTAGACAGTAGAATCATGCATTTCTGGGGAAGAAGGTAGAACAAAATAACTACGGTTAGGTACCAGTAATTCTGTAAGCTGAAAGAAATGAAGGTGTATTTTTTGTGATACAGAATGATCACACAGAACTTGGTTGTTCCTAAGTTGATGTAGGTATGTTATGACACGTGGAAAATGAAGACTCTTAGAGTATTTCTTTACTGATTTCTTCCAGTGTGCTACCCTCCCTAAAACAACGAAAAAAGGCAGCGGTTCTCATTTTCTGATGTAAAAATAGCTTTCAGTTTACTGTTCTGCCACTTATGCCTAAATTTGGCATATGAGGTTTGTCTGCACTTCGTTCTTCTTTTGAGCCATTTTTTCCCCCAGTTGTCGCCTTTCCTGCCATCACGTGTTGTATTGTATAGTTTGGTTCTAAGACTCACTTTTCCTGAATGATGATCTTGATATGTTCGTAAGAGAGCAACACGTTAGGAAAGGTCAAAATGTATCCTGTAGTAAGGTTCTTAATTTAGTCAGTAGTCTCCACTGCAAAAGGTCTTTGTATAATTCTCTGCAGGATAACTTACCTCTTCTTGAATGCATGTGGGGAATCTTTATTGGAATAACAATTAACAGCCAACTTGTTTTTATCACTTTCTAGGCTGGATCAGTCCATGTCCGAATTCGGAGAGATGCAAATGAACAAATGGTACTTGCCCATGTCACTAACAGATTATACACATTGGTCTCTACCTTGACTGTTCAGATTTTCAAAGATGACTGGATCAGACCTACCTTATCATCCGTGCCTATTGCAAACAATATTCTGAACCTTTCGGATCACCACATTATTCCAATGCCATCTTTGAAAGCTGCTGATAATTTGAACCCTGTTACGTCCACTCCAGCTAAGCCCAGCAGCCCACCACCAGAATTTTCTTTTAACACACCAGGCAAAAATGTGAGTCCAGTCATCCTTTTAAACACTCAGACAAAGCCCTATGGATTGGGCTTTAATCATGGATCTGCACCCTACAGCAGTGTACTCAATCAAGGACTTGGAATACCAGGAATGGGAGCAGCTCAAGGATTCAGAACTGGTTTTGCAAATGTCCCAAGCAGATATGGAACAAACGCTCGTGGTCAGCCCCGACCATAATAAACACCATTATTTATTGTACTTAAGGGTATTGACTTAATTCTTTTATTACCCAATTTTTATAAACATTTGGAATGTCAGATCATTCTAAATGGCTGGGAACAAGTGCATTGTTCATATTCATGAAGTGGTTAAATAGCAGGTTTTTTCTTCGCATCAGCAGTAGCCTGTGTAATGCTACAGATATTTTCCAGACTTACCATACTTACAATATTTTCCAGACTTACAATACTTTGCAAGTAGATTTTTATAGGGTGTGTATTTCTACTCATCTTTTCTATCCACTTTTCTTCCTTTATCCAAGACTGTATTGAGATGCAGCACAACTCCATAAGAGAATAAAATTGTGACCAGGTAGCATTTTTTTTTCTGATGAGAATTACTTATTGAATGCTGAATAGCTGAGAGAATAGGAAATGGCAGAAATATAAGTCCAAATTTTCAGAGATGTTCGATTGCTGTATTAAATCATGTTTGGGCCAAATCACAATTAGTTTTTGGTTGCAGAAATCCATCAATATTCATGTTATGGCCATTGTGAAGACAATCTGGCATTTCAGATTGTAATTAACTTTGTGAGACCATGTTTTTACATTTTTATTGATGCTTTTATAGAAATTCAGATGGTTCAGCAACCATTTTCTAGTTGTAAGTATTCCATACTCATCTCTGATATTTCTTACTTTTTGGTTTAACTGCAAAATTATTTAGCAATATACTGGGAAATAAAATACTTAAAACTTAAGATTTTACAAGCACCTCTTTTTTACAATTAACCCTATTTAGGACACAGAACAGATGACTATTGTTTCTGAAGCCAGTATTTCATTTTTGACTATGGAGAGTATGCTATGATTTGATTGTGACTTTGTATTTTCCTCTTTATATTTCTTCTGTAGTTCCAGGGGGAAAAGTAATTTGTTTATATCCAGAGTACAGGTCAGTGATTGCTGACAGTTCATAGTCACTGCTGGAGTGCTTAACCTTTGGCGCACACTTGGAATGAGAACACTTTAACTTGTCTCTGCTTTTGCATTACTGTTCTGCTGTACACCGAGGTGTCCATACTTCTCCAGGGCCTTTCCCAGAGAGCTCTTCCCTCTCACTGATGTCTTTTCCTTCTCTGCTCTGACAACTGGGAAAGGCCTTTTAGAAATACTTCAGGTTTTTTTCTGTTCCTCTGTGCGGTATCTATGTTACAATTGCTCCTCTGCACATTCTTCTGCATCTCTTGGCCATCTAGGAATGGGTTGCCCATTCCTGTCATTTCACATGCAACTCAGGGTGCTGTATATTGGCTTCCACCTTGTTCATCTCTGTGCTAAGTCAGTGTCTCTATTTCTGCAAGGTGGTTACATGTAGCTGTAGTATCTCAGGGATTCCAAAGATACTATGTTACCTGAAGAGAATGGCTTTGATAAAGAAATCTTGCTCATGTAGGTCTGAGTGGAGAAAACAGCCTTCATTTGAATTTTAAAGGTCTGTGGCCTCTTCAGTGGCTGAGGATTTCTTTTCCTGCGTAAGAACACTGCATTCCTCTTTTTTTCTTTTTTTTTTCCCCCTCCATGACCTGTGTTTCTTAAGCCAGTGCTTGGAAGAGGTAGTCATTCTTGCAAAAGCAAGGTGACATTCTGTGTGATGGAGATGTATCTTGTGGGGATGTTTTAGGCTGAGGGTAGTGTCCAGACTGCCACTGGGACACTGTCCATGTAAGCTACAAGTAGGGAATCTAGTTCTGTACTTCATTTGCAGCAAGAGTGAAAATTTCACTGCTCTGTTAGAAAATGTAATGACCTGGGAAACTTTCTTTTAAAGATTACAATGAAGAGACAACAATTGGCTCTGTTTCTATGAGGTCAGTATTAACTCAGTAATCACCTCTGGTTCATTATCCTGTCTTTCTGTGAGTCTATTACATGTGCCATTGCTGCATGGAAATTCACTGAAGTACAGAACACTTGAACAGATTCTGTGTACCTCTTGGGTGCTGAACTAGACTGCGCTTTCTACAGCATCTGCAACACCTTAGAGCCAGCAGAATGTTTACAATATACTACTCTTGTGTGGCCTGTTTAAGATTTGTTCCTTATTCCAGTTTCGTAATCAAACACATGCCCTTTTTCTGATACTTTCAATACATTGTATTATATTGAATGCATGCTTACTTGTTTTTAGTAGAAAATTAAATCTCCATTTTATTAAAAAATGAAGCTGATCTTTGATTTAAAATGAGAAGGGAGGGTGAGAATCCCAGAATTCTGAGTGCAATATAATCACTTTAAAAAATATATTTTTTGAGTGGTTGTTTACAATATATATCATATGTGCAGATGATAAAGAGTCTTTTAGATATTAGAACAGCTTTTTAGCTGCTTTATTGTTATGAATATATTAAGAATATTTGTTAAATTAGCACAGAGTAAAATGTCTCCTTTTATATGAGGAAAATAAAATCAGTGTAATTCTTAAATGACAAGGAGAAAGTGGTAATTTGTGTACGAGATTTTATAGTTATCTTTATATTGTTTAAGGGATGCTCTTGGGTGGTACTTCAGTCTCAATGAGCAGCCATGTCAAACTTCAGAACTGTTTTGCTGGGTCTACTACCAGTGTAGACTGGGTCCTTTTAATAATTCTACAGAAAGTGTTTTTTATACATTTTGTCTTTTCTAGCTGTGTTTTGCTATTAAGTGGTCACAATCTAAATGTTTATTTGATATGTAGTGAATAAGAATTGCTAATTTATATAATCTTAATTCCTAATGCTAGGAATGCTGTCCCAGCTAGAGAGAAAAGAGGACTGGTATTCACTGTCATTTCTGTCTGCCAGAGGATTTGGCATTGTTACTCCCTTAAGCTGTTCCAGCTGTGATTGCACCGAATCGCATCACTTGTAGGTAAATGCGTCCAGCTTTAGAGAGTTTGAGGGGCATGTAACATTATTTGGCTTCAGATTCTTTTGAGGAGAAACTGCCTTGTTCTGATACAGAAGGAGCCAGAGCACCTATTACAGGACAAATACCTACCATAAAATGGGGTTTTTATCATCTTTACATGTTGAGTGATGGCTCTTGAGTTCATTCTGTTCTGCATTCCCTTTACCCAGGTGGCAACCACAGACGCCTTTGGCACGCAAAGCCAGTGACAGCCTCTTGTGGGTGGTAAATTGATTTTTATTCCCTTCCCCTTGACTGAGATATGACAAGTCCATTTCAAGGAGACAACCTGTGCAGCAATTCTGCTGATTAGATTAGCTGAAGTCCTCTATTGATTTCTAACCCTTGCTGCCACTATCCAACAGGGAAGGAGAAACTATCCAGGCATTGGTTCTTCAACATAAAGCCTCTCTCTGAATTCTGAAGTGATTATCTGTCCTGTGCTAGTCCAAATCCTATGGATCCCATGGATCTGTATATTTAGTCATATTCAGTGTTGAAACTGAGAGTAGAAGAGATACCAGTCCTGGTCTCTTCACTTGTATTTTTTGTTTTCCGGGCATTTTGTCAAATAGCTTTGACTTTGTCCTACCTGCCTGTTCTCCCCTGCCTTAGTAGCAATGAGAACCCACCTTGTACCGTGTCTGCTTTACTGGGTACTTCTTGTGCTTTTGAGAACTTAGATTCTTGGATTCACATGGTTACTGGGTTGATGCCAGTTTTCCTTCCAGCAATTAGTTTTTAAATGAATGATGGATTATATAAATGGTTAAGATGATGACCCTTCCCTCTTTAAGTAAACCTTTCCAGGGCTTGCATCCAGTTAGGAGATGGCCTTCTTTTCCTGTACCAAGAAAACCCCAAAACCCAAGGGGAAAGAAAAAATCATATAACATATTGAATCATATAATAGCAACCTGTATCTCATTTCCTTGGACTGAGTAAACATAACTTGAGAGCTGCATGCTCAGGCAGTAAAAAGTTAGTGACAAAATTGGCATGATTTGGTGTACTACATGGTTAAATTATGGTTTCAACTAAGTCTTACTAGAGATTTACAAAAAACCAGGCTTTTCCCGGTTATAACAACCTTCTGATCCAACATTTCACAATGAAGTGTTTTAAGTTAACTTGCAAATTCTCGAAGAGGCAGAGTAGCAGTCCACACTGCAAATGTGTACTGCATTTTTCAGAGGTACTGCAAAGTATGAAGTACCTTAAGAGTTCACCAAAACAAATCAGCCACACGAATTCAATTTAATATTTCTATATTTAGCCATTTTGTTACCTTTCTTTGCCACTTAGGGTTGGGAAGATGCCTTATACTGCTCAAACTTCAGAAGATTTAATGTAGTTTTTGAGACTATTTTCTCATGGGCTGAAGTAGAGGAGAATATGAGTGCAAAGAGTTCAAGAAGCTTTAATATATTTACACAGATATACAGTAATACTTGAAAATCTGTCTAATTTTTTAGAATTTTTGTTGTATTCTGTTTCAGAAGTTGCAGGTAAGACACACGTTTCTCACCAATGTTAAAGTGACAGGAAAACACAAAATGCTTTTGTTTCATCTTGAGCCACCAAAATCAGATAGAATTTAATTTTCAGGCTATCCTGTAATAGTAAAATTTTAAAAGTTTTCATTGCTGTAAATACATATTTCTGTTACAACGTTATAATATAGATGTAAATATTGTCTTAGGCTCCAAAATGTTTGCTTTAGGAAAATGGTAAAATACAGGCCAAATCTGACATGCCTACAACTCCATGGCTTATGTCCTTTTAAAATCTTTTTACTCAGGGTAGAACTTTGTAGGGAAGAAGTTTGGAGCAATAAAATACTGACGTTTTTTCTCTCAGTCCTTCTTCTACCATTTTGATATTTTAATTTTTTTCTTAAAATGTTCTCATGCTTTTCTCACCAGTGGAAACCATAATTCTGTCAGTAGCTTTTGAATATTGTTCTTCTGGCTTTCATTGATCTCATTCCAGGCTTTCTTTTTGCCAGTGTTACACTAAATCTATTGAATAATTCCAGTAAGGAATGTAAAAGCACAGGGTTGTTAAATTGGTACCTTTTTGGTGCGTAAACTCTTGTTTTGCTTCTAATAACATTTTATTTTTGATAGCACTTTGCCTTTAAAGTTGTACTTAGATAAACTATAGTTTCTAAAGTGATAACTTTACTCGTATGATTGTTTTTGTTGTAGTCTGTATCAAAAACAGCAGGTGGGTGGTGTTTTGGAGATTTTTTGGGTCAAATTGTGAATGATTCTCATGTGACTGAATGGTGTGTACTGGGGCATTGCTCCCACACACCGCCTGATCTTCTGTTTGTATCTCCTGTGTTGCAGTCGGAGCACAGGGAAACCCCCACATCCCTTCCTGTTAGCATCACCTCCCCACCACCCTTCTCCATCAAAGAGTATCCAACAAATTACAGGGACAAAACTGAATTTGGGTTATTGCTCTGTTTTCTGGTGGTCAGCGGTCTGCAGAGAAGAACCCTTGCAGCTGCCTTTGTAGGGGCAGGAGAAGAGGGACCAGAGAGGAT
The DNA here is from genome assembly GCA_013397725.1 of Rhagologus leucostigma. NCBI lineage: Eukaryota > Metazoa > Chordata > Aves > Passeriformes > Rhagologus > Rhagologus leucostigma. The sequence goes on along the minus strand of VZTD01001040.1, from coordinate 4,085,233 downwards.
TAAAAATCACATATGTGTGTCAGGAGTTCTAGCAACTCACATCAGCATGAGGTGATTTATTTCAAACCTAAGTACAAGTCTGGTATAGAGTGATTTTGGCCTATTTTGATAACATGGCGTAAATTTCCATAGCTGAACACTGCAAAGGTTGGTCACACCTTGTAAAAACTGTATCATACAATTAAGTCATATGAGGCATTCCCTCCTGGGATCATAATGTGTGACAAAAACTAATTATAACAATCTGGAAAAATTCTGAGGCATTTTTTTATTCAGATATAAGACATGGAAAGATCAACTTCTTTTCAGGCTGAACTAGTTCATATTTAATGGTATCTTATTTGGCTACCTGGACCATTGGGCCAGGAACAGCTGAATCAGTAATCAGTCTAGCAAGAGCTATCATATTTTTCTTCACCGTGGTACTCTCCAATGCAATTAAATAGAAAATGTGAAGGTGGACAGACAGTATTGTGAATGGAGTACAATTTGTTGGTATTTTGTCTGTCACAGGTTGAGATATTCCAGTACAAACACTTGTAGGATTTTGTTGAGATTGTCGATAGTGGCTTTGTCAAGGTTTTCTTCTGTGTCCTCCATGGTATGCCACACTGCAGGAAAAGGGGATGGAATCAGATGCAGGACTGGAACCCCTATAAGAAGGAAAGTGAAATTTGGAGAAGAAATATTGGAGAAGTTCTGTTAAGCCAACTGATACATCACGATTTAGCAACAGAGTCAGGTAACTACTTGATAAGCCTGCTTTATGGGGTGTGTCACTGTAGCTTCCTTTTATCTTCTCTTGTTTTGATGCTTGTGACTGCATCCCATCATTAAAGAGTGTGTTGTGTAATGTTGCCACCTTCATTTCCTTTGAATACTTTTCCCTCTTTTTTTTTTTTTAAAGTAATCTGTAGCTAGTTGTTGTTGGGGTTTTTTTTTAGATTCTTTGCATTGTGTGTTTAGGAGCTAGAGAAGGACAGAGAAATCACTGCAGCTCCTCAAACTGATAACTGATCACCATGTTTTTGTGAAAGTGTTAAAGATAGAACATTTTTGAAGCATTTTTTTAGTTCTCTACATAAAATGGTAAAATATGGTGTCTTATTTTTACTCTGTAAAATACAGCCAGTATTACCCTCAGATAAAGGAACTTCCACTTCAAAGGACTGTATCACTGCATAAATATATATGTGTGCATACATATGTATATATGCACATCAAGCCACCTATATGTACTGCAACTTTGAGGTAAAAGAGAAATTAAATCAGTCTTCTGCTTCCTGATTGCTTTTGGGGAGGAGCATTTTTTTTTTCTCAGCCTCTTTCCTGTTTTACTGCTTTTCCTCTCTGATTTTTCAGCTGCATACCACTAAGGAATCCATTTTTTTCATTAGGTGTTATGTGATTAGAAAAGGTTTGGAGGTGTAATCATTGTTTTCCCCTTTCAGCTTCTCCTCTGTAGGATTTTTATATCCCTGGACATGCAAATGATGGCTGTGTTGGATTTGTTGGACCTGGGCCCTGCCTTGGTGTGAAAAATGAAAGGTTTGTGGAGTTGAAGGGCCCTTGAGCAGGACACAATAAGCAGAGCTCAGTGAAGAGGGCGCTTGCTTAGAAGTGGAGAGGTGCAGCTGCCCTTGTGCCTGCTTCCAGAGCTGTGTGCACATTCTGCATTACTCAGTAGTTAACAGACCATAAGCAGTGGTAAAATTAGAGGCTGGATATGAAGATACCTCCCTCCTTTCCTAGGGAAACATTCCTTCCTGGTTAACCCTTCTCTAGCAATATGACTCTTGTAGTCCTTGCTGTACTGTAGAAAACTTCAGTCAGAGGAGTTCACTAATCTACCCTTATTTGGCCCACCTTAGTTTTGAAGGTGCTCTGCTGAGTGGAGCAGGGTCACTTAACTTTGTAGGACACTACTGCAGACAGAAATTTCCAGTCTCTCTGTACCATTAAAGCTCCAGCAAAATGATGATAGGTATGTTTTATTGCAGCTTTTGTTCAGATATGCTTTTCAAAGCTGTAAAGTTGGATTCAGAAGTCTCAAGCTGGGGCAAGTAAGGTTGAAAAACAGGAGCATATGCACTTCCTCATTCACTAAATGATGCATTTCTTACTGAACATATACTTCAAAATAGAAGAATTTCTGGTACCTCTTAATAAAAATGGAACGTGATCATCTTCAACCAAGCCTCGATGTAAAGTACTCCGGAAATACTGACTTTCAACAGGGTGATTCTTCAGCAGATTCATGTTGTGTAGCTCTTGCTCTGTAATGCACAATGAAAGTGATTATTACAATTTTTGGACAATGAGGCATGTTAGCACATTTGAATTATTTTTCCTCTCACATGGAAGCTTTTTCCATCAAATAAGAAAAAGGCAGTGGTGACTGTCTTTTGCATTTGTTTAATACTTAGAAGACCTCAAGATTGGTGCTATTACCATCATTTTACAGAAGTGAGAACTAAAACAGAAGTGAAGCAGTTGCCAAGAGTTACAGAGTGACAATCAGTAATAGAATCTGTTTTGTTGCTTCCAAATGTCTGAGAGTCTTCCTCAGTTGTTTTATTAATTAAATATTAAAATCTTCATCTAGGTTTAAGATGAACCAAATTTCACATTTACATTATCAAGTATTATTACTGTAAACCAGACAGTTAATCTAAAAATCTGATTTACAGGACTTAATATATTCAGAAACTACTCACTAGGTTTTGAAATTCATTCAAAGCCCATATGCGTCTGCTTACCAATTGCCTGCAGCCTCTGAAACCATCGAATAGTGTTTGGAAAATAATTGGGGAAGACTGGGTTTGGTGCACCAATTAAATCCAGTAGTACAAACAGGTCCTACAGAAGAAAGACTCTTTAGTACAGAACGCTTTCCTACAACACCAGCAGCAGCAATGAAACCTCTTGGTTTCCTGTATAGGTCATGAGCAGGTCTTTGCTAGCTCTGGCCAAAGATCTGGCTTTTCTACCATGGTGCCTGAGAAGAATTCACTAGCAGAACGTGATTCCAATCTGATACATTTTGCTGGCTTTCCAAGGAGGGAAAAGATAGATAGGCTATTTCCCTGTTCCTCAAGCTGAAGCAGGCTGCATAGCTTAGTTTGCAATTTGTGTGTTATATCTCTTTAAAAGAAAAACTACGGTAGGTGGGGAGAAAGAAGAGGAAATTGCTTCTTCCCCTGAGAACAACGAAGTCTGTCAAGGGAAAGACATTTTATGAGTCACAAGAAGCAGTGACAGAAGAGAAGTGCCTCAGCAGTAAACAGGGAAAGTAGAAGGGAACAGACAACCAGAACGTTAGTAGGAATCAAAGGAAAACAGAGGTTGCTGTAGCTTAGTACTGAGCTAGGGGAGTTTTGTTCATAGGCCAATACTGTTTGTGCTCTTTCCTTATCACTTTGAATTATCTTTTCCTGGAGAAGGTGGGTATCCTAGTTTATATTCTAGTAAATTTGTGTAATTTGATTTTCCTATGACTCCTCCTCATACTTGCATGCAGCAGGTCTAATCCTCTGAAAAGCTCTTGCCCATTCTCTATCATATTTCATAATGCTTCCAGAAGCCTGCCTCTGCCTTTAACTTTAGTGGGGTCGTGGTTTCTTGGGAATTTGGCCAGTTGCCTACTAAGTAAATATTTTTTAAAATGCCATTTACTATTGTTCATTAAGGAGGTGGAAGCCACTTACTATGCCCTGCAGCTGGTTTGTGGTTGTTGAACCAGGTGGGTGTGGAGTAGATACCATTTTCTGAGCTAAGTGTTGAGATCCATAGAGGGAATCGGAAGGGGACCACCGGACAAAGGCTTCTTCACCATCAAAAAAAATGAGCTGAAGTGAAAGGTCTGGTCTTGATGCTGAGCTGGCCTGTTGGAGAAGTTAAAAATAAAATAAGCGATTCTGGCCAGAACATTAAATAAAGGGCAAATACTGTAGTCATATAGGTAACATGAAAAAGGGTGTATTTTCAAGGTTCCTTATGCAAACCTTCCTTTGGCTGTTATTACAGTGTAATAGTGATAGTGCTCAGTCAAGGTAATTGTTATTGATCTAACACAGTGACACATTCTCCAGTCTTGTATCATTTTGGTTCTGGATAAGTTTCATTTCTGACTTTGGAAGATGTTAGCTGTGTTGAGAGAGATCTACAAAACCAGGTAGCAGCAACATGATCTCAAATAATGAGGAGACATGTCAGTAACAACACCTGATGGGAGTGCTAATATTATTATTTGATTGCACCACAAGGATTAATATAATTGCTACAGCTGTGCATCAGTGGAGGTGAATTATGTATTTGTCAAGTTGGTGGTTCTTTGGGGCCTTTCTTTTCATTCAGGGGAACTTGAAATCACTGAGGCAACTTTACCCTAAACCAAAGCAAAGAGAGTAGGTAGATACATCTTTCCCTTTCAACAACCAAAAATATAACAGCACTAAAACCTGAGAATATATCACAAAAAAGACATTTGTATGAAATTTCTTCCCAGTGTAGAAGGAGTTTACTATCTGAAGCCTTGTTTGAACTGGCAGCATTTTTTAATAATCAACAGCATGGCAAATCCCAGGCTGGTTCCACTAAAGGAACAGTTTTGGGAATTGTGGTCTTGACAGTTGCTATAAATATTTTAACCCCTCCATGAATTAACACTACTTCAAGTAAAACTGCATGATGTGGTTAAAAAGGTGGGGTCACTGGCAGCAGTCATGTCCTGTATGGGCTACAACTCCCATGTAGCTGGAGCTGATCCAATATAAACAGTAGTGGAAAACTTGTATAAAATGTCGCTCAGGCAGGCAAGATGGTATTGATTGTGCTCACAGTGGTGTATCGATTTCTGTAATGGCAATGGTTTGCTGCCCTTTGTCCTTTGCATGTGACAGAGCTCTGTGGACAGCAGTCATTTTGCATTACATTCTGGAGGAACTGTATCAATGCCATTTGAGTTTTAGAAAGTAGTATTTGTGTTATTATTACTATTACTACTTAACACACTTTAATAATGTAGAGAGATGTCTTTACCCATTAATGTTAAACTTACTCTCTATAACTGGAGAAACATCAAGATAAAAATCACAGCTTCAAGTCAAAGTATAAATGGATTTGGCTGAAAACATAACAAAGTCTGTTGTGCTACCATAAAGCAAAAACATCATAGCTAATGTATTAAGCAGATGGATCCCTAAGTATATTTTGTGAACAGACTGTACAAATGTTGGCCTGTGCAAAGTAATTCATTGCCTTTTTGTCAAATGTTGTCATCTTATATGATAAAACAGTTTTTGTTGTAAAATGATGTATTAGTAGGGAAAAATGCCAGTCTTTAAAGTCAGTGTGCAGGTTGTTTCATAAATAATCACCAGGCAAATTTATCATAAATGAAGCTTCTGAATGAAAGCATATGTATTACAGGAGTGTTTTGTTTTGTGATTAAAAATATTGGCATATTCTTAATCTTCTCATTCTTGAATACTCACATGTCAGAAGGTGCCAAATCAGTTTCTGGAAACTACTGTTGACAAGTAATCTTAATTACAGGAGCTGAATGTACTCCTGACACTTTGTAGAGTGTCTCTCACCTTTGAGAGACCTTTTCCTGGGAAAGCTCTGTAAGTGTATGAGAATTATTTTTCTGTAAATAGTGAATACTGAACCAGTAGATGGCACTCGTGAATCCATAATCCTACAAATTTGTAATCTTACAAGCTTTAAGAATTTGTAGGCTGAACAGATTTTTGTGGCTAGCACTTGCAGCCCTTTGAAGCAGATTTTCATAGCATAGGTAACACAGACTGATAACATTATACTTATTTCATAAATAAACTATTCAAATTGTTAAAAAAAGATAAGAAACAAAACTTGAAATCCTTATGGGATAGAGTGTGACTCTTCTGAACAGCAAGTAGTTCATCTGTGTCCCAAAGCAGAATACAACTGAGAGATTTCTGCAGGATTCAGAATGCAACAAAACTTTGTCAGTGACCCTAGATGCTACTGGATATGATAGGAACTTCTGACTCGGGTTCTGTGCCTTTTAGATAGAAAGTAGCATTATATCTTTTCAAATCTATGAAACATCTATTATTCAGATACCATTTATTTTTGTATAATTTATGTTTATGTAGATAACTTACAGATATCCACCCTTTTTATAAGAAATTTTAATGTGATAATGTACTTTATAGAGTAGTAGATACTGATCTCTGTTTGTTCTTGGAGTCAGTGGGAGATTTATTACAGGCGCGGCAATTGGAGAACCCAGCATGCAGGCTATGGAAAAGAATGTGGAAATGCCCTGAGGCCTGTTGCTGTTGGAAAAGCAAATGAAAATGAAACAAAAAAACTACCTTGATTAACTGAAGTTTGTTATCCAGGGCACGTGCCAGCTCCAGTATCATAGCACAAGGCACAGCTGAGTCAGTTGCTCCTACAAACACTCTGCCCTGCCATTGTTGTCCAAAGAATTTTGAGTCGTAGTGGCAAGCAAGTACTAGATGGCGTTTTGCAGAGGGGTCGAGAGTGCTGATAATATTTGAAAATGTTTTATATCCGTATGGTGTGTATCTCTGAAATGTATCTTCTTCAATTTCCCAACCAGCCTTTAGTGTTTGAAGACGGTGCTTGATATGCTGCAGTTATAAAAAACAATCAGATTAATATTTCTTGCTTCAGAAGGATGTTGCGGACAAATTGTACTTAGCTAATTAATAGTGGCTCTTATTTTTGTAAGTTCATTGTATGTTAAAGGATAATAGCAAAAAATGTAATTTCACTGTATAACTTTGCTACCTGAGCCTTTGACTGACTCGTTTGCTTTTTATTTCTTCCTTTTGACCCTTGTGTTTGGAGTGTGAAGGTGTTTTGAATGATTGCCAATTATTATGACACATTAAGATCTTGAGCTCTGAAATTTTCAGGCCAGTGTCTTTTTCAGGTGTAACTAGAGCAGATTTGATGTTAACATCTTCAAATCTTAACTCAGCTGTGCCCTTAAATGTAAAGTCAGAATTGGCTTCAGAGACCTTGTTGTGGCTGTTTAGACAATTAACACACAGAGATGCCACAGCAGTATAAGGAAAAAAAAAAGCTGTTTGGTTTGGTTGGTTAGTGTGAGGTGCTTGGGCTTTTTAGCTTCTGTGAGAAATCTGCCTTTCAAGTGACATAAATTATTTACAAGGCCATAAGAGATAGGTAGATTCCTTTAAATTAAAGAAAGAATTAAACATTTCAGAACAGTGCTTTAAAAATGAAATTCTCTAAGTGTAGCTCACTTAAAGTAAAGATAAGAATTAAGACAATCTATAAAGAAATCGTTCATTTTAGTTATCTTCCTACCTAAAGACAGTACATCTAACAGCCCCAGCTACACTTCAGCCAGAGTTCTGGCTAACTCATACTAGAGGGACATCTCTGTTTCTCTATCGAGCAACTTATTTTTATGGGTCCCTAGAGTGCTTCCTCAAGGCAGATTCCTCTTTCTTTAAGTAAACATTAGGGAAAGCCTCTGAGGGGAAAACAGACTTTGAAGACTTGTTCTGCTCTTAGTGAAGTCAGTAGGAATATTGCCATAGATTTTAGTGCTAGAACAAACTTCCATTTTGTTTGTGGTCACCCTCTGAAAGCTTTTACAACATTGTATGGCCTATCAGCTATCAGTAGGCAGAGTAAAGGATGTCTGTCAAGGATTAAGGGGACTATATGAGCCTGGATGGAGTTCCCAGTAGCCTTTTCCCTTAAAGCAGTCTGATGCTTTTTGTGTCTCAACAAAGAAGTGTCACCCATTTCAGACTCTGTTATTGTGTTTTGACAATAGGGGACTCTTCTTTTTTTTCCTTTGGTGGGGGGTCTAATTTAATACATGCTGTTACCTTGTAACAGGATGATCCTATTTTGAACATGATCTGTGGTCTTCTAGCCTAGGCTCAGCTGGTTTTTTGTTTTTCTTCCTTTTCCCCCTTTTCATTTGGCTGCCTTCCAGGGTATCGCTAAAGAAACCACAAAACTAAATCTATGGACACATGCGCACGCACACACACACAAAGCATAAAAAGGCTGCATTTTTCCAGTCTAGAAATTTCAGAGTGGCAAACAAATTTACTGTAGTCAGGGCTGTCTTAGAGCTGTTGAGTCACGGCCTGAAGGATAGATGAAGGCTACTGAGATGATGTGAATGTCTTCTAGTAAATGCAGCTGTTCCATTGTCTGTCTCCTGCTTGGCTAATGTAATCCAGAGCCAGCATGGACACTGTCCTGAAGATGGCCATGCTGTGAGTGCAGAGCAGGGGTGCTGACAGGGCAGCAGCCCAGTTGTGTGGTAACTCTGTGGCTCAAAGACAGTGTGCTGGAGCCTTTACTGCCTTGGGGCCAGCTGCAGTCTGGGTTTGTTAGTCCAGCACTAGGACACTGCTGTGCTTGGGCCAGCAGAGCTGGCGGGGTTCATGGACCAGGGCTGCACTTTGTCATGCTGACCGTTTCATCCGCCTGCCCCTTCGGGCCCCTGTGATCTCCTTTTGTGTTGATACACCCATCTGAAGCAACACTCCCAGGGCATTGTAACAGCACAGGACAGGGCCTCTCCAGAAAAAGTGGCGGGGGTTTCATTTATTTCATCCCATGCACGGTCTCAGGTTTGAACCAGTGACCAAAAACCTGCTCAAGTGAGGGAAAGGACAACCATTGTGTTGTACTTTGGGTACCAAACCTGGAGCAAGCTTTTTAATTTAAAACACGATTTTTAAAAAAAACATTTCTTTTTAATCATGCTATGCAGCCCTGGAAAATAATGTCAGCCAATGTGCAAGCTGTGTCATGTAGGCACTATGCAGTCTAGACCTGAACAATGATAGAGTTCATCCTACTGAATGAAAGGAATGTGACTGTCACTTTAGTGGGACTGTCTCTTTAGTGGGAGTCACCAAAGGCATCACCAGAACATAAATAATAATAATAATATATAATAAGATGTTCTTAGAGGTTTTCAGGAACTGTTGTCTTACCTGTCGCACAATGTAATTTCCTCGTGATCCCGGGTATCTTTCTATCAGGATAGGGCGCAAATCATTCTCCCACATTTCAGAAACATCTGTGTTGGCCACAACATTTTGAATAGCATCAGAACCTAAAATTCTTGGTTGGTGAGAATACTGTAAAAGGTAGAGAGAAGAAAGACTACTATAACTATTACTACACCTTTTTAACCATGGTTTTCTTCAGAATTACAATAAAAGTGGTATATTATGCTTCTTTGATTTACTCTCAACAAAAAGTAATTTAAAAAACCCTTTTCACTCAGAAATTATTGGCTTCTCTATCTTTCATTTCCATGCAAAATATGCTAGTATTAAAAGTATGGGAGAAAGTTTTACCTACCAGCTAGCTGTAAAACCTCAACCTATGAATGGGTTCTCTGTTTCCTAATATCTTAATTCTACATGTCATGTCTACAACCATGCCACCTTCAACTGAGGTTTCTATTGAGACAAACACCAGAAGCTTTGTTTCTAGTAGTAATAATATTTAGCTTTGTGCTGTGTCTATGTTTTAAGATGCAGTACTGCAAAGAAATGCCTGAGGTAACTCACTCCCAGAGGGAATGAACTGTATCATTGTGGCCTCTGCCCACAGTGGCAGTATGAGTGTGACTGCACAGAATGCTGTGGCTCGTTTGGGGCTAGCTGGGGCCTTTGTCTGCTTGGTGACACGTGGGTTAACCTCAGAACCGACAGCTTGTCTCCTGTGACAACCACTAGTAGGTGAGCCACCTCCCTTCCTTTCTGTTGCCCAAGCACAGGCCTTTGGCGCTGTATCAGATGACCCAGAGTGCTTGAGACATCCTTATGCAGCTGGGAAATGCGCATCTTTGATGTGCAAGAGCCCTGTAGTTCTCTGGAGTGGTAGCTGAATGCCAGGTGGGATTCCCAAGGACATCTCAAATGCCCCTTTATACACCGGATTTGAACCTGTCCAATCTCTAGCAATTGTCTTCTCAGAAACTTCCTGAGCCACTACTGTTTTTATAGATTCCTATTTCAGGCACTATCATATCCATTCCTCATTTATATCACAGGGTCTTCCCTCTACTCCTGTCTTTCTCCTAATGAAAAACACTGCTCTGTTTATTTGTTCTTTGATTGGAACTGCCTTACATGACTGATCAGACTTGCTGTCCTTCAGTCTACCTTGTCTATGTCATCCTTTCTGAGATGAGCAAAAGGAGAGAAACTGGAACATGAGCACACCATAGTTTATACTGTAGGACAATGGTATTTTTTATTTTATTCTTTCTCTTTCTTCAAACTGTTTAACAGCTAACTTGCTTTTGGGCTGCTTCTGCATCAAACTGACACTTTCATAAATATCTGTTGTCTAACCCTATCACTGTATGTGTTAACAAAAAATAATTCACTCTCCTTTTCTACTCACGTGTGTCATTTCACATGTGTCTGAAATAACACCTAAAACCCATTACCTGGCCAGAATGTGCACTGACCTCGAGAGTCAGGTATCTTATTACCTGTTAATCTTATTACCCTACGTGATGAATATTGTTTAAAAAATGGGGGTTGCCCCACTATTTGACTTCTTTTCTACTTCATTTGTTTGTACAAGCAAGTATTAGCACAAGTATTTTCTAGACTTCACTGTAAACATTTACTTCCACGCTTCTCTTGTTTCCTAGCTGTTTATCTCCATGTGAACCTTTCCTCTAATTCTCCTTAAGTTTACTAGTGAAATTAAGCAGAGGGGTGACACAAAGACACTGAATCTTATTGTGCCAATTTTAATATAGTGTTTAAAGTTGAATTTTAAGACTGTAAGGACACCAAAATTTAGGATGGGCAGTTAACATTTTTAATGCTAGCAAATTTAGACATAGATTAAAGAAAAAAATTGCATTTCATCTGATATAAAGATAAACTTTTTAAAGTTTGGAAATTGTATTGTGGAAGTTGCAAAACAGTCTTTTAAAATACTAGAAGATTAATATGGTGGAACTTAAGACCAGTGTAGTAGAGACATAGACAAGAGAAAATGTTGCCAGGGAGCTGTTTGGTTTAGGAGGAGCAGGCTGTAAAGGGAGAGAGAAAAGCTACAGTTATGTACTTCAGAAGAGTGTAGGAGGATAATTTAATTAAGGAAGTTCAGAAAATATGTCTGCAGTTGAACAAGTGAAGAACATGCCTGGTAACTGGGGTCATTGAATCACTTTGCAAAGAAACATTATTAAAGTAAAAATGCATGAAAATACTTCAAAAGAGAGGAATCAATTTCCACTTCTAATAATGGAGATATCTTCAGATTTGGGAAGTGAGAGGAATTACAAAAGTGGTTATGAAATAAAAGAGAAGCAAAATAAGATTTGTAAGTGAGTCATTCTTTACAGTGTTGGTCAATCCCTATTTTGCCACGCCAGGGAGGCAGAAAAATGTATTCATGACAGGGTTGTCACTAAGCCTGTTGTACTAAGTTGTATAAAACTGCAAGACTTCAAGTTCTACAAGTAGCTCAGGCTTACCTGTAGGACTTTGAATTTCTGGCTCACACATCCCTCCAGGGAGAAAGAACAAAAGTTGTTGAAGGACAAGAATTTGATGAGAAAGAGGAAGTTGTTCTTGCTTAGTGTACGCACAGGCAGAGGAGTTCAGATGCAATGGTTCTGTGGCTGGATGACACTACTGACAGCACTGGCGAGGAGATTGACTGGTCAGAATGGAATGAACTAAGGAGTGAAGTGCTGGGGCTCAGGAGGGCTGAAAGAAGGAGCACTGGGGCTACATGGCTGTTCACTGACCGGTGTGACTAAAGATTGAGCCCCACACGCTCCTATGTATATACTATATATGTACATTTACATGCATTGTGTGTAATACAGATGTATTATGTTACAGAGATATAGTCTATACATGAGCTATATATATATTATATAGAGAGCTAGACACATACACATACGTATGTATTGTAAGATACAATTAATAGAAATGAATGACAGAGCATCTCATTAACAAACAAACAAACAAACAAGCAAACATTTCCTTGAATAAGGGGTGAATAAAATCAAGGAGAAAGGGAATGACTAAGGAGAAGTGTGTGGAGAGGTGTGAGGGAAGCTTCATTTCACCAGTGTGTCCTGGAGTCTGATCTACTGGTGAAGAGAATGGTGCACTGGATTAGTGGAGTTCAGTTGCTTCTGGCTGAACTTTGAGTTCAGCTCTTCTACAAACACTTGGGTAAGGGCCCTAGAAGTATATTTTCTGTTTGGAAATTCCTGAAATGTTTAGTTGAATGTGATTTGCAGTTTTATGCTCTCCCATGTTTCACATGGCTTAGTTCTTTATGAAGAAAACTATGTTAATGTTTCATAATGAACCACTAAGAGCTGCTGTATAGAGAAATCTGTGGTTTAGGGCTTACCACTTTTAAAATTAAATCTTATCTTTAGACTCCTCTTTTCAGTAGTTCACACACCACTTTAAATTAGACACAATATAGTATGGGTCTACAACATGTTAGAGCATGATATCCTTTCAAAACAACTCTGTACTGGCTATCAGCACCATGCCTACTTGTTTTTCCTAGATATGTGTGCATCACTGCTGGAAGAGCTATTAGTCTTCTCAAACTAAGTCACTGTTCTCTGACTCCCCATAATCGCAATGAAAGTTGGAGTATGGTAGAATGTTATAAGTAATATAATTTCAGATTTTCATCCGTCTTGTCCTGTTTAGGTTTCCCTCTAAATTCACTAACTGCCCCTGACAAAGCTTATCGCTCTTGCTGCCCGGTCCCAGGCAGTGCGAGACGACAAAGACAAACGTGTGAAGATTTGTTCTCTGCAGCCACGGAGCTCGGACTAAGAGGGAAGCCATGCCACCCGCCCTCACCTGCGGGACCGCGCCAAGGATGACCCCAGCCCGAATTCGTGCTGGCGGCCAGGGCAGGAGGGATGGAGCTGTCTCCCCGCCCAGCCGCTGACCCCTGGCCGCCGGGAAGGAGCTGCCCCCCACACCAAGGGAGAAGCAAGAAGCGCCTGGGAAAGGCAAAGGCGACCCACCTTCTCCAGGGTCCACTGTGCTCCGGCGTCCCTCCCGAGCGCCGGGGGCAGGCAGGCGGCGAGGCACAGCGCCCCGAGCAGCCGGGCAGCGACCCCCGCCATCCCCTCCCTCCGCCTCGCCGAGTGCCGGGGGTGCAAAGGAGAGAGCCGGAGCTGTGCCGGCGGAGGTGGAGGCGGGGGAGGGACGGAGGCAGGCACGGAGGGAGAGAGGGAGGGAGGTCGAGAGGGAGGGAGGGAGGCAGGGAGGAGGCTGCCGCAGGAGCGGCGCTGGCTGCCGCAGCCGCAGCCCTGCCAGTCTCTCTGGCAGCCCGCGTTCTCTCCGAGCTGAGCCCGTCCCCGGCAGCACGTCAGCAGTGCCAAGGGCTGCCTGCCGCCCCCCGGCCCCCTCCCCGCTGCCCTCCTCCCCCGGCCGCCGGGCCGCGACGGCGGCGCAGGCACTCGTGATTCCCACCGTGGGAAAAGCCGGAGCCTGCGGCTTTCCCCTGAAAGCCGGTTTTGTGTTCCGAGGGGCAGCTCCGGGATGGGCTGCGGCTCTGGGGCCCCGCGTGATCTGTCCGCGTTCGGGCACCGGTGGGAGCTCCGGGCTCTGGAATCAGGGAAGGCTGTGCGGCGCGGCCCGGGCTCCGTGCTGGGAACCGGCCGGGAGCAGCGCTCGTGGCTGCTGGGAGTTCGGAACGGGTATTCCTGAAGGGTGTGACGGCAAAGACCTACAGAATTGCAAAGGGGTTTATTATTTTATAAATTCTTCTTATGATCTTCTTGAGGCCTACAACAACAACAATACTTGCTAAAATGAAAATCCACTCTTCAGGCGTTTTAAATTCTGTAATTATAATATCAACTAACAATGAAGCAAAAGCTGTGGTGAGGCGGTATTTTGCAGTACACCAATTTAAATTATTAAACCAAAGATACAAGTTTCTGAGCTCCTGATCTTTTCTTTAGGTCATTTGACATCACTGTTCTTGCTCTAGGATGTTGTAGAAAACATCTGACTATTCTGCATCACAGATACTCCATTTAAACTCTCTGATTTTTTACATATTTCTTAAAGTTCAGGCTTGATGTCAAAACAAATCAAAAGACAAAAAAGAAGAAGAAAGGAAGAAGGGAAGCAGCAGTAGTAATCATTTTGCTGCTCGTCAGCCTTGTACTGGAAAGCCACATCCTAGTAACTATAGCTTTGCAAGTATTCAAAGTGTCTGCAAGGGTGCTGTTAGAGGAATGGAGCAATTTGTGATTTGCAGATTGTTGATCCAGATTTCACAGATTTCCTAGAAAAGCTGGTGGATCTGCCACCCAGCATACAGATGGCACCTCTGGTGGTGATAGCTTTGCTACAGATGCAGCGTCCCTCTAGCTGATACTGAGAATGTGGCTGTATCCAATTTTTTTCATATATGAGAAAACAAAGAGTTAATTTAAATTGGTGCCTCTTTGTTTTCAGTCGTGAAAGTTCACACATTGCTTTGTTAGGAAATTGTTCCAAATTCACAGCCAAGCCACTGGTTAATAGGGAGAAATGGGCAATCTTTTGATTACCAAGAAAAATCATCATGGTTGACAGATTTTTAGACAAAAGCCCCAGCATGTTAGAGATCAAGTCACAGGAAATTAGTCTAAATCCGACTACCAAGATGATGGTGATCCCAACAGAACTACACAACAGAACAAAAGTCTGTTGCCCCTCCATGAGATTTCCTGTGGTTGACTATACAGTGCAGATGCTGGACAGAATTTCTGGGTGATGTGCCAGGGTTCTCACACAATTTAGCAGAAAAGAAAATAAATACAATAGCTACAGGAGAAATCTGACAAGAATATAAGCTTGAGTCAGGACTAGCTAACACTGCTTTTCCCAAAGAGATTGTGGTTGCTCTGAGGGCTACATATTACAAATTTGGCAAGCGTAAAGTCAGATTAAGGCAGTGTTAATATCACCTACATGGGAAACACACATAAAAATGTAAGTGCTGGACCAGATGTGTAGAAAGATTAAATAGGATTTTTTAAGGGCATTACTTTCAAAATCTGGAGCGGAGATGTCCCCTCCCATAACCACCCCAGAAAGTTCTATGTCTATAAAGAAGACTGAGGGAAAAAAAAAAAAAAAGAATCCATGTAACAGAAATCAGAACACTTCACAGCTGAAAATAGAATTATGTAACTATTAAAAAAAATAATACGCACACTTTTTAAAAAAAATAATCAAAGGTGATGGACATCTTGTTTTTCCAGGGATTTATAAAGGAAAAATGTGTTGTTTAGTCCTGCTCCATACCACCTAATAGAAAATGTGTCAGCAAATTGCTCAGTGGTCAGCTGTTCTATTATATAAATTTTAAATAGTTGGATTATTACTCTGAAAAATCAAATGCAATCAGATGTCATCTAGAGAGGAAAAAGAAAAGGGTAGTTTATTTGAAGAAAAGCATAAACAATCTATGACAGTATGATCTGTACATCATCCCTTCCAGTGCCCACGAAGTGACAGTATGACAGTGCCATCTACTGAAGTCCCGATGATCAGTCGATGGAGGCACTGCTGTCAAAACCTTTTCCTTCTGCTGGCCCTCCAACATGTCAGCATTTCAGCCAAACTGCCCCTGGGAAGCTGAGGCCATGTGCTCCGTCATTGCCTTGGCTGTTAACTAGAGAAGTGCACTGCCGAGTGCTGCAGGTTGAATGCACGCCAGTTTTCTCCAGAAGGGGAACTCCTGCACCTTCCACCGTTCTAAAGACAGTTTTAATGTTCAGCTCTTCCGACTGGCAGGCCTGTAGCAGGGAGAGCAGAGGAAGTGTGGTTTGCTGTGGTTTGAATCCACATAATAAAAAGTCATTTCTAATGCAGGTTGGATGGGGCTCAGAGCAACCCAGGCTAGTGGAAGGTGTCCCTGCCCACAGCAGGGGTTTGGAACTTGATGGTCTTTAAGGTCCCTTCCAAACCAAGCCACTCTATGATTCTGTAATTTTGAGCCTGAGCTACGGCTGATTTGCCAGCAGCAGTAAGGCAGCAGATGCCATCTGAGATTCCCAGAGTTCAGCAGCCTGGGCTGCTGCAGACTCAGAAATCCATAAGCAGCTCTCACAGCCCAGAGGGAAAGGGTGGTGGGGCTGATGGTCACAGAGGAGCACAGGGGCCTGCAGGTGCCCGGTGCTCACGTGCATCTTGTGGGCTTGAGCTGCTGCTGTTCACCCCGGTTAACTCATCCACTGCTCATCTCTGCGGGGTTTGGAACAGCCTTTATCAGGCTGTGGAAGCACCCTACTTGGTGGTTCAGGTTAAAGAGACTCTGTTTCCATGCGCTGATGTTTTCACAGACAAAGCTTCAATAAGTGAAAAGCGTGAAATGTGTTAGGTTTACCCTAAACACTTATTTAGGAAAATAACTTTATTTTGGAGCCAACACAGTAGAATTATATATATTATATGAATGAGGCTATCCATCTAGCAGATGCAGTGATCTGTGAGGTCATTCCTTAAACTAGTGGGGGGTAAGTGAATTCCATAAGTCAATTACCTATAATTTATAATATAAATACATATTTTGTTTAATAAAAAAAATGTTAAAAATATATGTTTATACCAAGTCATATTTTGATTCCATGTTTTTTAAGTCTATAAACTTTTCACTGGTTTGTTGGAGATAGATTTTGGGACAAAGTTCAGCTAAAGGCTCAAACCAAGACGATGACGTAATTCAGAGACATACCCACATTGCAGGATTTCATCCAAACCAAACCTGAAATCTTAACTTTTTTCAGTTCCCTTATGGGAGAGGTTGAGTTGAGAGAGAGAGTGAGAAAAGAGACAGCGAACTGAAAAAAGAAAAAAAAAGGAAAAGCATTTGTATATTTTTTCCACAGAGATATTACTTCCTCTTTTTGCAGACATTTGTTGCAGATCTTGCAGATCCTAAGTGAGGGCCTTTGCTATGCACCATCAGTGTCAAAAGCAGTGAAAAATAATCATGGCAGCATGTGCTTATGGAATTTCTCAGGCAAATGCACCAGTAAAGTCTCCCACGACACTGCCTCGAATATGAAAATATTCAAAACCTTAGATTGGTGAACAGAAATGAATATACTATGTATCCATTTTCAGATACGAAATATCCAAATGCTAGATATATTATTTTCAAACTGGAAAAACTTCATGCATTTTTAGAGTTATAAAACAGTTCCAAATGCAGTTTGTTTCTATAGACCTTGTGGTCCATACAGAAACCATTTTTTTGTTTATAAAAGCAAATAAATACAATGAAATTCCTGGTATCTTGTAGATGTAAGAGAGAGTGACTTGTAAAGCACAGCTGGGTTCAGCAGGGAAAGCTGAGCTGTGAAAACAAGCTAACCATCTGAGGGAATGATGTGGCCTCAGAAAAAATAAAGAACATTGATGAAATCCACAGGAAATCACTAATTATGGTAGTCATAAAAATAACAAACCAGAATGCTTGCCCTGTCAATTACTGCAGCCAGGGCTAATGCTGTCATGCAGAGTCAGCTGTGCATGAGCACAGATATATGTGCTGCTCCATACACAGATACTGAATGCAGAGCTGCTTTCAGATGTGTTTCACACATCTTTACAACAGAGAACTTTACAAACAGAACACAGTTTGGATGCTTCAGCGGAATTTGTTTAACAGAAAGTAACACCAAACAAGTACTTACAGCAGTTTGGTTTATTTTGGCTGATGCTGTTCTGTGTTCCATAATAAACTGATTTTAACTAATCCATCTTCTGTTCTGATTTATGAAAAAGCAGTTATTACAGCTTAGGGCAGCAAATTAAATGGCACCAACCCTATTGGATGGTACAAAGCTGAGCTTCTTTACAAAGAAATATAATCGTTGCCCAGTGACTGTGGTAATACCTAATATCCATCTGGTGTCGTCCATAAACAGCTATTTTTAGGGCTGCTACTCAAAATGTGAGAAGCTTGCTGCACTTTAAATACAGTAGAGTATGACTTCTTGCTGTGCTAAGCATCAGAAATCATGTTTATGGAGGCAAGCTCTGTGTTTACAGTGGTGGCGTGTGGGAGTCCCACTTTAGAGGAAAAAGGAAACGAAGATTGCTCAGTTATCTGGTGCAGAGCTTTGGCAAGAACATCCTCTATTCATGGAATAGCCTTCATTAAAAAGTCCCAGGGTGGTTTTTGGCATTCAAAACCAGTTAAAAGCAGAATCAACCATTAACTGCTACATTTTTAGTTTAAAGTACTTCCAGATTTTGACAAGAAGCTGTGGGCTAATTATTTATCAAATAAAACTGCTCCAGTCAGCGCAGAGAGCTGGTTACACTCTCTATCAGCTGCACTGTGTAAAGGTTTGATGCAAAATAGGGTGAAGAAAGCGGAAAGACTCCCCTCAGCTTCAGTGGGTTTTGGGCCAGGCCTCAGGAGCGCAAGATGAAGGAAATGAGAAACGTACGTTACAAACAGAGCTATAAATGACAAGGCACTAATCTGCTTCTCCATCTGTGTCTCGCTGAGCTGAGGATTAGAAGCCTTTGAATCTGACAGTTTGCCTTTTCAAGGTGTTTTCGGTCTGGTATATAACTTTAACTTCAGCAACTTCCTATGGATAGTAGTGCATATTATTTTAAGACTTGTACACAGAAATTGAATCCAAATTCAAGAAGGAAGATTACGGGTTGTCTCTCAACAGGGAGCTTTTGGGCTGGAGGGAGGTTACAGAGGCAGCTTTGCCTTGCACCAGTTTTATTTGGTACTTAGCTCACTGTTTTTTGCTAAGTATCTTGCGTGCAGAGATTTGCTGCTGATGCCAGGAGTGGCATCATTAACGCAGGGCAGAAGATGGGATTTGGGTGAATCAGAGCGTTAGAAGCGGGGGCTGAAACGCAGCAGGAGACGGACAGAGCCATGGCGAAAAGGGCCTGGAGAACTTCTGAGCCGCACGCACATCCGTGGGGGCTAGCGGGAGGCGCGGGGACGCTGAAAGCCATTTCCAGCTCTCAGGTCAGCGCGGCCACGGAAAAGACCAGCGCGATGCTGTGACACACTAGGTCAAGTATTTCCTGTGCAGCGATGGAGGGCCTGCCCGGCCCAGGGGACATCCCCGCGGGGCTGCGCCACCCCGTCCCGGCAAGGTGAACCGGGAGCGGCGCGGATGGAGAGACGGGCTGCGGCTGCCTCGGCCGGCCGGAGCTGGGGGGAAGGCGCGGGGCGCGCCCCGAGGTACCGCGGGCAGGGCGGGGGGGCTGCCCAAACCCCCGGCGGGCGCTGGCACCGCAGCCGGCGGGTGCGAGCTGGCGCGGACCCAGGGTTTTGCACGGCTGGAGAGGCGAGGCCAGGGCGGCGGCAGCG